>JAYMTF010000573.1:0-33423 GCA_036897485.1 Pelargonium nanum | reverse complement strand
CTTTCATGAGGGCTTCTCTTAGATGAGAAGCAGCATGTTCCTTCTTAACACGTTTCTCAGCTGATGATGCTCCAGTCAATTTAGCACAAGCCTGAGTGAAAACACACAAAAAAAAAAGGCCTAGGTCAGTCCGCAGCTGCAAGAAATAAGAACTAAAAGAATTTTCGGTGGCTCTGCTTATGGAAACTACTTCCAAGTGGGGGACACTTGTAAAGACACATACAGATACAGAAGGGTTGCCATCTATAATTTCTGAAACATCAGTAAGACCATTTTGAATAGCATTAACAGTATATGCAATCTGGAGTCTTGACTAAATATATGGTAATTCCCACAAAAGAAAAGAAAATGAAGGAGAATAAGACAAAATAATTTCATTAACTTTTTCAATCCATTCCACACGGCATCAAATACCTGATAGAAAACTAGAGCTGCAAGGTCCACCAAACCACATAAAGAGCTACTCAATGTTCCAAATTTATCATCCTTGGCCACGTCACTCCTGAATCCACAAAAAATCTCACAGCCATCCGTGCCAAAAAAAAAACTACAACTAGAACAAACTACATATAGACAGGGAAAAATATTATGAACGCTTACCACAGGACACCAGTATGGCAGTATTGGACATATTGCTTTGATCTAGCTCCTTGCAGACCACATCCAAAAATTCTTCTACCAATGAACTACCATCCTCTGCACCTCTAGTGAGATTTAGCTGTAACCTTCCATAAAAAACAAGTGCATCCTGAATTGAAAAAATATATATATAAGTACAATAAATAACTTGAAACATTAGAGATTCTGAAGGGGAAAAAAAGAGAGAGAATTGGAACAAAACAAAACATAGCAGATGATCCAAGATGCCCGGCTAAGAAACCTTAAGACCCCGGTCATGGGTAGTCAGCCAGTAACGGAACACAAACTGCTTCACAGCATTATGGATTTCCAGGGACTGACAGCCAAAATTTGGACCATCCCTTAACAAGTATGAATTGATACACTCAATGAGCTTGCGTGAAATCTTCCCCTCATCCCTGAACATACAAGGAAGCGCCAAATGTACACAGTAAGATGAGAAACCTCAAAAAATATTGCCCAACATGACTCGCAATGGCAAGTTGCGGACAGAAGAAGAAAGAAAAATAGTATATGCACCTTACGAAAGAGAAAATCCCAACAAACCCCTTAACAATGTCGTCTCTAAGATTATCAGGGAAATCCCCTGGAGGATTTTCTAGAAGCGACTGAAGTGTCAGTATGCAACGAAAGACCTCCTCCTTAGGATTGTATTGACTATTATTCTTCTCACTTAAGCTAGTCTCCACCTTCTCCAAGTACAGTAGAACAAAGCCTAGCCAAAAGATGATGGATTGTGAATCAGTAATCATGTTATTTGACAAAAAGGATGTGTGTCTCAAGTTAAAATTAGCACAAGACTCACTAGAATAAACGCGCTTCCTCATGTGAAAACGATAATCTTTTACTGCTAAAAGATGCCGGAGTATAATCCCGTATTCTGATTGGAAGCTTGGAGCAGTGCTTAACATCTCCCAAATGTGATTAAAAAGTGGTTTAACCACAGGTAACAATGGGAACATCTTGCCTGCTGGGGAAATCAAAATGCAACAACAACAATTACTGCAAAAATTAGCTTCACCCAAGCTTGGAACTCTTATCCTCTGTACGCAATCATATCATTATGAGATCAACATAAACCTTTCTAGCCTATTCCACCATTTTGTATCCATTAAAAACTGAGAATACAAAAATAATGGTCAACAATATATTCAATTTATTTTTCTCACAGTGGAAATTTCAACTCAACCAATAACTTTCTTACAGTTGAGATAGCATTAGATACTAGAGGGCAGAAATGTGAGCAACGGATCGCAAAGAGTTTTGCTAAAATATTCATGTAGCTGACCAAGACTTTGTTTAGGAAATGGCTGGATTGTTGTTGCACGAAGAATAAATTTCACCTCAACCAATAAATTTCTCCATGACATTTTGGGTTTCATCTGGTGATACATCTAAACATTCAGAACTCCAATTTCAACTCTCATTCTACTACCGCAGAACTCAGTACCATGGAAATTTCAGCAGTCAATTCTCGATGTTTTTTTCTATTTTCGTCTTCTTTTGAGGAATTGCTCTCAACTCTTGATTTGTTTTGGTATAAATCAAATTGCGTCTTCAATAAATTGCAAAACCATATGGTGTGCACAATATATGAAAAAAAAAAAAAAAAAAACATTGAAAAAAATTCCCTCTTTGATTTAAAATTCTATTAAAAAGTAAAGCCATCTACAATAATTCTGATTCTTCACTTGCATCCCAGGAAGCTAATAATTACTCTAAAAGTAACTGGTTGTATTACTATGCTGATCAAGTGTTTGAGCATCCCACAAATTGATCAATTACAATCCTAAGGGTGATCAATTTTCCAATAAACAAACAGAACCTTCATAGAGTAAGATTTTTTACTTTCATGCCTGATCTTTGTCATCAAGCTGTTGGCTTAAAACAAACATCAAGCTTCCAAAACAACACTACTCCATATACACCAAAAAGTTCAATATATAACATTTTTCAGTCAATCCTGACCTGAAAATTTAGCATCATCTGCCCGTTGGATGACAATTCGAAGAGTTTTTGCAACATTTAACTTTGGGGCTCGGCGCTTGCTTCCAGACACCTCGGATGACACACATTGCATGAGTAATGAAATAAGAAATGGCCATGTCTCAGCTGCAGAGACAATCAGAAATTTTAAACTAAATCTTTGGAACGAAACAAAAGTCCCGAAACTGAAATGCAACTTGGATAAATAGTGATCCTTACAGTGAGGTATTTCATTAGGTTTAAGCTTGGCAGTGTTCTGCTCCAGAAATTTACAGAATATGACCGATCTTTCTCCTTCCAGCCATGTATTCAACAACTTTATTCCTTCCTACAATCATATAAAGTAAAAATCAACTGTAGCAACGCATCTAATGTCACTTATTTTGATTTTTTGTTTCCCTATAATCAATGAAAATAGATGGCAAGATCCGACATTTTTTTTAATTTTCGTTCATTTAGCTGCATTTTCTCAGGAACCAAACAGAATATGACCGATCTTTTACAGAATATGACCGATCTTTCTCCTTCCAACCATGTATTCAACAACTTTATACCTTCCTACAATCATATAAAGTAAAAATCACGATGGCAACATCCGACATTTTTTAAATTTTCGTTCGTTTTACTGCATTTTCTCGGGAACCAAACAGATTATGGAAGGGAGTAGAGTTAAACGTTACTTCGCGAGCTTTGGCTTTATCGGAAGAGAGCTTGGCGACGATCTCTTGAACATCCCTCGATGTGACCATCACGATGGCACCGTACGGACGTAGTAGAGAGATTAGGGTTTTGCAAATGCTGCGTATTGGCGCGAACGCAAGTGAGGGTTTAGAGATGGTGGAGGCATTGACTTGGGGAGACGATGGTAAAGTAAGACATTATCTGTGTCCCAATATTTAATTTGGTACACAAAATGTTTGAATGTTTTCATTTACACCCCTACTTAATATGGCTGGGCATCTTTTGGGGTAGACCGGAAAATGGACCGGACCGACCTGAACTTAATCCATTCGGTCATGTCTTTGGTTCACTAGTTTTATATAAAATCGGTTCATACCGATTTTGATAATTATTTACAAAAAAATATTTTTTTTAAATATATATTGTATTTGTATTTGTATTTTTTATATAAAAAAATTATCACTTGTAGCACAATATACTTCATTATTGTTAACTTCATTCACTTAAATTTAAATTATTACTATTATTTTTCTATTTAAAAAGCATTTTTAAATTTCTAAAATTTGAAACCGGTTCATTTGGTCCGTTCCATTCAAATTTGGTCTGGTACGATCCATATACCAATTATTTTCAAACCGCCGATCTTTGGTCCATATATGTTGGGAATTTCGTCCCCAGTCCGATCTGGTTTTGAACCGATGCCCAACCCTATTACTTAATACTTATTAAGCCTTTGGTAAAATCCAGCATTTCATATTCAAATGAAATGTTGGTTCCCAAACACACCATAAATGACTTTGATTTAACTTTTAAGAGCTTTTTATTTGTCACGTCCACAAATAGTCTAAACTAAAAAAATTAGTGGTGAACGTTAAAGTATAAAACTAATATCGAGTATTCAACTATCAACTTAAGTTTTTGTTAAGTTGGTTATTTACATGGTATCATTGCATTGATGACAAAAAAATCCCGAGCTCGAATCATGCCGCCACCCAAAAGACAAAAATTCCCAAGTTCAAATCCTACCGCCACCCGAATTCCATCACAACACAAAAAGTGGACATGTGCGTGAGTCACGTGCAAAGAAAAAATGGGCATGTGCTTGAGGCAGTGTGTTTTCAATTCCTTACATGGTATAGAGCATTGGTGATTACATGTCCCGAGCTCGAATCTCATCGCCGCTTAAATTTAAATTTTAGCAACACATATATCTTATCTCTAAGATTATGATTATAGTATATTAGCTCGTAGTATTCTCGTGACTTCGAAAATAATTATAATTATTTTTGAGAAATCAAAGATCAAAGAATGATAGTGACATGTATATGGAAAACAAAATTTAATTTAATGTAAATATAAGTATCTAGTGATTTGCTAGTTTTTGAGATAGTTATTGGTAATTAGCTATGCATATTATCCAAAGAGGACCCAATGCGCTTTCAATTGGGCCGATACCAGTTTTTTGTTCCATTGTTTATTGTCTTAGGCTCACATCTTTTGAATCTTCTAGCTACTTGGGTTGCATTACTTGCATATGAGGTATAACATTTTTTTCTTTTAAACGTCATGCACAATTACTTATCATAGTGTTTAATATAATTACATGTTATACACAATTACTTTTGCCGGGATCTTTTTCCATCGCTGTTTATGGAGTTTCTTGTAGTGTTACATGAGTGTCCTAATTGCGAATGAAAAGTTTAAAAAAATTACAAATAGCATCCATTAGTTTACGAGTTTCACTCGCAAACTCATTTCAAGTGCGCCAACCAATTAATTTTCCGAAATTACGAAACTTTTCAAATCACACAGAAAAAATATGTAAAGCACCCCCAACGCCATATAAACGTTCTCGAAATGTATAAAGCACTAAACAGTTTCAAAATGACTCAAAACAACGTATGATGTATGCCAAAGTTTACAAGTTTCGTTTGAAGGCCCGTTTCAAGTTCGTTGGCCAAATTTCTCGACATTACAATATTGCTTAATTTACACATGTAAACTGTAAGTTTTGCTCACAGATACATTTCAAGTGGTCCAATCAAATTTCACAAGACAACAAAACTTCTGAAAATGCACATTAAAAAACACGTAATATTATTTGCTCTGAGGATCGAACTCAGCATATGTTACCTACTCCGGCTACTCAGGACTGGGTCAAGAAGACGGATATATAACAAGATTAACATAAAACAAAGTCTCGTTGACGAACCGTATCCTTCTTGGATCCACCCACGCGTGCAAATTGATTATTTTTATTGATGAATAAACATGATTTATATTCTCTGATTACAGATCTAAATCGATCAGGATGTAATAGTTGTTAATTAGTGGGCAAACCTACCTAAAACACGTCGAGTTCAGGTTTAGCTAAAAGTGGAATGGAATGTAGCAAAACATGATGGACACAGCCGCAAACCATGTGCGTCACATGCTTCTCTGTCGACAAACCAAATATATATATGTGTTGTTTTGCGACTACAGCTCCCATCAAATCACAGGACAGGACAACCAATTGTTCCTAAATTATAACATATATGTGTGTATTCGTGTTCAGGGTTGTTTTTGTGTGTGGTACATTTGAACACAAAAGTTTAGAAATCGGGTCACATTATTTAACATGAACATGACACGCGATTATTACGAACACAACACATTTATCGCGGAAACTAAATGAGTCATATAGACACGACATGATTAAAACGAATACGACCCAACTCATTTTTACGATACAACCAGTAGTAAATTTGTCACAATACTATTCGATACGTTTGACATGACATTATCTAGCACGTTATTACGAGTAATTTATAATTACACTATATAACACGACTAACTAATCATACATATGTGATTTGACACGATTACAAAATGTGTGAGCACCAACTTATTTCGTGTCATGTGTCGTGTTACGACCCGAATTGTACACCATATTTTTTCAAATTTGTTTTAAAATGCATTTAATTTGAATAGTCAATGCAAGCGTGCATGTGGATATTCAAATTTAGGCAAACTCAACCCAACCTCTTTCCACACTAGCGTATAAAATATATATGTAACCACCAGTTTCCACATTCAAATATGAACATATATATGAACGGCTTAACAATTCCGCAATAGCACTAGCACGGATGGACGTACGGTCGGCTAAGCGACTAAGAAATTAAGATACACTATTTTCACACACAATATATCACATTCTTCCAAAAACAATAGTTATATTGTGGTGTGGGGTTCAATTTCAAGATTGTGTTCACCGACCCTCAAGATTCGTTGGCGGTCCCTAGCAATTTTAATTTGCAAATATCTGTGAATGATATATTGATAGGAATGTTTTCCTCTGTCGCCGCAAAAGTGTCGCGCATGCTTTGCAACACCGTATCCGTATATGTACTTTGAGACCACTCCAGAGTCCCGACAGACACTTCTGTCCAATTTCCTATATATATCACCGTTACATGCATATATATTATTAATGGACCCACATGAGGCAACTTGTATATACGCACTCTCTTAGTCTCTTGCATGCAATCTTGGTTCACATTTCGCACACAAACACGTACGTACAATATAGATAGTGCGTAGCATGATATGGAGAGCTTTCCCAAGAGATATAAAAATGGTCCCAATGAATACCATGCCTCTCCATCATTACTACTAGCTAGCTTCGGGATCAATGAAACCTTGACCCACTTGACTGCACCTATTTCGAGGTCCGATCATTTGACCATCATCATCACTAGAGATTAGCTTTTGGTAATTCCATGGTAAAATTTTAAATTTATGCAACCAATGTCACCACTTCAATGGTTCATGTTCAAGTAACAGTCTAGCTAGCTGTTACAGATTCTCTTAGGGTTGTAACGTAATTAATGAGTACCTATATATCTATATAAATAAAATTTGAAATCGTGAAAATGAAACTTTTGAAATGTGATAAATGATCAAAAGAGTAGAAACAAAAAGCAATTGGGCGGAGAGGACACTGATCATATATAAAGATGGGATAGGATGCTTCAAGTAGCTTGAGACTGAAGTTTGTCTATATTTTTGAAGTTTACTTTATCAAGAAGGTCACTCTCTTTAGAATATGGATCACATGGATACACACAAGTACTCCCACATTTTCATTTGATTCCAATCACACACAAATATATATATACAATTATCAATTCTAAGACACATTTGTTTCAATATTCAAGCACAAACATAAATTAAATATACTACTATAACATAATTGGGCTCTCCACCAATCATCATTATTTGCATGATTGACAAATATTCCTATTATTGTAGGAGACATTAGGATAACAAAATAATAATATTTGTGGTTAATTTCCTTAGAAAAAGGAATGAGAGAATCGATCCTTTGCTTGTAGTAGGAGGAGAGCGAGTGGACCCCACATAAGTTGGAGTACTCTTTGGGTATGCTCTTTATCGGGGACCCAAATATTCTCTCTCATCATGTCACTTCACTCCTCCATATCCGTTGTGTGACGTATACAATACATATCATTCCATTCAAAATCGACGGCTGCAATGCATCCACGTCGGCGTCTGTTTTCCAGTTAAGATATAGTCACGGTGAGGTAATTGTGGGCCACGTGTCCGGTCAGTGGGCAGACACAATTGGGACCCACGTCACCTATGCCACCGACGATCCTCCAAACCATTCTCAACCTCCTCACTTCACTTACACACTCCAAATATATATAACATATCCATAGCCATAAACAATTAGAGTGTTCTTGAACCATTTGCCACACAATTTGGAGAAGCTGGTTTTGGTGATCAATGGGTCTCACATCTTTACAAGTGTGCATGGACTCCTCTGACTGGCTACAGGTATGGTCATACACTTATGTACTAGTCACTTAAAACACATACACACTAAACGTTACAGCTTGACATTGCTCGTGAATCTTCGATATATTGAATAATTGTTTTGGTTTTGGATTAGGGTACGGTGCACGAAGATTCGTCGGGTATGGATTCTTCGTCGTCTCCATCAGGGGACATGCTCACATGCTCGAGGCCCATGGCGGAGAGGAGGCTGAGGCCTCCCCACGACCAGGCTCTAAACTGCCCTAGATGCGACTCCACGCACACCAAGTTCTGCTACTACAACAACTACAGCCTCTCCCAGCCCCGCTACTTCTGCAAGACCTGCCGCCGCTACTGGACCAAAGGCGGCACCCTCCGCAACATTCCCGTCGGCGGCGGCTGCCGGAAAAACAACAGCAACAAGAAGCTTTCCTCCAAGCACAAACCCAACGCCGCCGTCAGCTCCGCCGGAGCCCCCACCGACCTCCACCTCAGCAGCCTTCTCGAGGCCCACCACCACCACCTCCTCAACAACAACAACAACTTCATGGACAGTAACATTGGCAACCCCAGAAACTATGATTTTATGGGGAACAACAACGTTGGTAACGATAACATGGGTGGCTTTCATGGCATTAGCTCTCCATTTGGGTTCATGGGACTGGATCATGGGACCAACAACAACATAGGTACTGGGTTTTTTCCGTACGAGGTTTCTCATCAAGACCAACATAGTGTAATTGACGTGAAACCGAAGCTGTTGTCGCTTGAATGGCAAGACCAGCAGCAACTACAGGATATTGGAAATGACTCTTTTGGGTACCTCACTGGCATGGGATCATGGGCTGGCATGTTCAACAGTTACGGATCGTCCACAGCCAATCAATTAGTCTAATTATATAATTAACTAGTCTTTAATTAGATTTTTATCCATATCCAACTACATCTAATTATTACTAGTACGTACGTACGTACTTAGATGTATTGTGCCTTTTTTTTGTTTGTGGGTTTGTTCCTCTTGAATTTGTTTTGACTTGACTATATGGTCGATGTACGTGGCAAGGAGTGTGAATGAGGTGCCTCGGTATTCAAGAAATGACTGCTAGTTTCTCCATCTGTGACCTGACTTGTTTAACATATGTTACTTAGTTTAATATTTGTCTATTTCGGTGCGAAAGACATTCAAAGCTATACTAGGATTTTGTTGCTAAACCGAGGAAGATATAGATGCGACTAGTGAGCATGCCTTTTAATTTTTTGTTATAAATGAGTGTCTCAACGAATATCGGTTATTGCACAATAAACACATATAGTGACTTGGTATGATTTGACGTACGTATTAAGGTAAACAACATAAAATGTACGAGAGTCGTACAAGAAATCTTAAAAGTATCGAGAATCTACAACCGCTTGCTCTAATGTCGTTGGTGATATGCTTTTGTATTATTATTGTATAGTTCTTCTGTTGGATTACTTTCCATTCAATCAAGAACGAAGAGATTTTGAATTGTCATTGAACCTTTATCAAACTATAAGTATTATAGCATCATAATACCGCTGTTGTACTTCTTCATGAGCTAGACTGGTTTGAGTAAGCCAAGCCGACTAAGCTAGCTATAGAATAGAAGTCATAGAAAATTGCCATGTCATCATACAAATGCAATAAGAATCCAAGGCCCACTTAAAAATATTATTGCATGTCTTGTTTGCATGACAATTTGGCAGAGATTAACCTAATTACAAAGGCCCAACTTAACTAAAGAAGACTTATAGGACCTGTTTGAGTTGTTTACTTCTGTAGAATGCATGTAAATGTAGTTGAAAGTTAATA
This sequence comes from Pelargonium nanum, assembly GCA_036897485.1. NCBI lineage: Eukaryota > Viridiplantae > Streptophyta > Magnoliopsida > Geraniales > Geraniaceae > Pelargonium > Pelargonium nanum. The sequence continues at coordinate 23,462 of JAYMTF010000573.1, read as the reverse complement.
AAATGTCTATAGGGAATATAAGATTTTTTTTGGTAAACCAATATCCGGAAGGAGGTTGAAATGAATTATGAATTATGAGGTTGAAATGTATAATTTTGAATTTACGAAAAACGTCAATGATTGAATAATAAATATCTTATTGTGTTTATGATCAACCATTTAATTACCCCTAGGGGGTGGCGCAATGGTCAAGACACACATCTCTACGTAGGAGGTCGTAGGTTCGAATTTCATTGCGTCGGGTGGGGTGGAGTTTGGGTTAAAAGGGGAGAGCTACCCCCTATTGTGTAGCTCAACTTAAAAAAAAAAGTAAAAATCTATCTTTGACACATCTTGATCGACCAAGAGCATAAGTAAAAATTCATGTATATCTAACTACGAGGTCGACCTTGTCAATCCATGATCTACCGTATATACGAAAAACATGTTTAACTTAATTATGAGGTCGGCCATAACATATAAAGTTGACCTTCCTGTGTGTTTTTGGGTCAACTATAGACCATAACATATTGGAGTTAACCATAAATGTGAGATGATAATCAATAACAAAATTCAAAGGCATTTTGGGCATGAATTGTTCCACATGTGGTACAATAATTTCCACAGGAGCCTCTAAAAAGTCCTATAGCAGCTCCTGTGAGAAACTGAGAATGAAATGTTTGGAAGTCGTTCCCACTATCAATCACAATTCACAACCAAACAACTTTTGAGACAGACAGAAATAGAAGAACCAAACAAACATTTACAAGGTGCATTCCATCATACGCCTGAAATACCGAAAACACCCTTCATCATACGGAAACCTTGGTGTCTCTCTTCTTGCTCCGTCTGCCGCCACTCCCACTTACAGTGACACTCAGTTCCTCCATTTTCTTCCTTTGGTGCGCTTCGAATCCGGCCGTCGCAGCCGCGCTCCGAACCCGATTCAGCGGCGATTTTTAGGAATCAGGTACGTATCGGCACCGTATTCGCTCTCTGCTCCGGTAGTACTCAATCCAAATTGGAGTACTCGTGCTTCTTAGGTTTTAGCAAAAACTTTAAATATATGTAATTCTGCATTTATGAATCCTGACAATGTTACAAACTAGAAATGCATCTATGGTGGAAATGAAAGTCCAATTGGGATGATCACAAACAGCAGTAGCTCGATCCTGTGGTTTATTTTGTAATTTTTAGGCATTTCTTTTCATGAAAACCTAACATCTTAACAGTACCATATAGTTGAGCAAAAGCTGGATTCAACATGATCTTTTGAATGCAAACCTGTTGCTGTCTTGTTTTACAAAATGCACTGTTAGTGATTTGTTCTTTATTTCCAGATTATTGAACTTTTCATGAATCTGCTCAGTTGAATTTGTCGTAAGATCGAAGAAAAGTTGTGTGTTTTCTAGCCATTTGAAGTTCACGATTCATCATTGTCACTAATCCAGCAAAACCATGAAGATGATTGCCCTTCTCAGATCCATTCGTGCCCGCCCTACTCTCCCCGGGACGCAGTATCGCGCATTCCAGCATGATTTTGTTCCCAGGGATCCGAAAACCAAGCCTAAAAGATACAAATATCCACTAGTTTACAACCCGTATGGCCCTAGACCCCCACCCACTGATAAAATCACTCAGCTTGCCGAAAAAATTGCAAGCCTATCGCCTGAAGAACGCGCTCAAATTGGCCCTACCCTTAATCAAAGACTCAAGTTTCCCGAGGTGAAGAAAATTTCAACTGAAGACGTGGACTTGGGTGTGCAGGGAGGGGCAACTGGCGGAGCTGCTAAAGCGGAGGAGAAGAAGGCGGAAAAGACAGCATTTGACGTGAAGTTGGAGAATTTTGATGCAGCTGCCAAAATCAAGGTGATTAAAGAAGTGAGGGCCTTTACTAGTCTGGGATTGAAGGAAGCGAAAGAGCTAGTCGAGAAGGCGCCTATTTTGCTTAAACAAGGGGTCTCCAAGGAGGAGGCAAGTGGCATTATAGAGAAGTTAAAAGCTGCTGGAGGAGTTGCTGTTATGGAGTGAGACTCTTGAGTTCCTTGTTGCTATTGATACTGTCAATTTTGTTTCAGTTTCTTTTTTTCCCCATAAAGAGAGAAAGGAGTGCATAGTTTTGTGCATGTTTTGACTCAATTGAATTATTTGGAGTCAAATGCTAGTTTTCTGCATGTTACTAAAGAGGGTAGATGTGAATTTCACATTATTGAATAGACAATTGTTGAATCTAAATATCATGATTGGCAGAATCTTATAAAATGCTATTGTACATATCCCAGCTGATTGAAGGCTACTTTTCGTGTGTACACCATATGGTTTCTGATGTCACATTTCGTGCGGACTAATCCAGAAATCCAGAGTCAAGACAGGTAGGACCGCAATGACAGCAAAACTCTCCTTACCGAGTTTTAAACTGCATTAATCATTATAGTTTCTTTGTTCTCACTTCTTTTTGTGAAAAAATAATGTTAGAACAAGAATTTTGTTTACTTGTGATTGCCTTGTGTGTATTTGGTACTAAAATTTCATTCAAAATTCACTATAATTACACTGTTGGTCTCCAACACCAACCTGAAGCAAATCAACACTATACAATGTTAAAGACCCAGACATGCAAAAGCTTTAGATTAAGAGACCACTTGAGACAAATCAAGTAACAAACTTAGGCTATGAAACCAGAAGTTACTCTAATTTAGACACAAGAAGATTCAGACCCAACATACACAAGGAAAAATGTGTTTGGTCCAACCTTAGCAACCCAATTGAGGTTAGAGTTGTCCCTATGCAAAACCAAAGCTGGAAGGAGCCAACAGCAGCAATACCGTATGAAACAACTAGGTTCAGAATCTGGAACAAAAAAATGCCGAACAACAAGGATGCCCTGTGACCTCTTAGTTCCTCGAAAGGATTCCTCTAGCAGGTTAAGCTTCCAAAAAGCAGTAACTATAACCTGCCTGAGAGGTCGGGCCATGGAGAGAAATAGTAAGAGATACATTTAACTTTCTGGATGACAAAATTACTTCATATACCGCAAAATAAGATTAACTAAGAGTCTAACATCAATGTTCACAAAGAAAGTACAAAAAAGGGACTTCAGCAACAATCCAGCCTACCATAGAGTTGCCACATTTATAAACAACCTAAATACTGAGGATTCATATCTTACAGTTGCAACTACGAAGAGGAAGAACCACCCATGGTGCTTATCTTCGTCATAAGGGCTTTAATCTCACACTCCAGTTTAGCTCTCATCTCTGGAGAAAGATTATCACCAGCCTTCTCTAGCATACAAGTCATCATCTTCAGATTCTGCTTTATGAAGTCAAGGGGAGGCGCCTCACTAGAGGAAGGCTTTGCAGCAACCTTATATCCCTCCTTTGGCTGAGAAGCAACGGGTTTGAGAAGATTCCTATCTTGTTCCGCAGTCCTGGGTGCAGCTGGAAGATGATGGAGCCGGTAATTGACAATAGTTGCACCAAGAGGATTGCTTTTCTCTAAGCTCCGAAATGCCTCCATGGCATCAGAACTTTTCGTGAAAACAACACTGGCACTAAGAGAATCTTGTAGCACCTGTGTTTCTGATTCCTTCAAGGACCCAAACCTGCAAAATGTTGCGACCAAGACTTCTTTTGAAGGCAAGGTAACTCCCTGGGCAAATGTCAAGAGAAGAGCAGTCCCTGGAGCATCTCCATTCGCCTCTGCTCTACCATAACCCATACTTATATCTGGTATATGGACAGGTTCTCCTTTTTTCTTCCTCCTCCTCCTCTTCCGCTCAGGTTTAACTTGAGTCGGAAGGCAGTTTGTACCTTGAACAGCCTCTCCCAATGCGCTAGGCTCAGCACTAGCTCCATTTAAGTCAGGTATGCCAGCAGCAAGGTTAGTCATTGGCTGCACTGGTGTTGTTTTCTCCTTTCTCTTTCTCTTCTTCGGCACAGGCTTTCCGTCAGTGGGGAGGAGGCCAATGTCCTGTGGATTTCTAATCAAGAAGCCAGGTTTAGCAGTGTTTGCATTGATAATTGGAGGTCCCATCACCGGAACATTGTTTCCATTGATAATGGGAGGGACCACCGACTGCAAACCTATAACCAACGAGCCACGCTCAATGTTTGCATTTGCATCTACAACGCCAGCACTAATTTGAGTGTGAGAAGAAACTGTAGTATTTTTTGGTTTCCTCTTTCTTTTCTTTGGCTCTGGTTTAGCTCCAAAAGCAAGATTGCTCATGGCCTGTGAACCTTCTACAACCATGCTGGGCATACTATTACTTCCATTCAGATCTGGAATGCCAGGAGTTTGCAGGCACACTGGCGTTGCTCCATCCTCCCTCTTTTTCTCTTCTGGTTCACCATGAGCAATGCTTACATTAACATCTGATGGACCAGAAAGAGGTTTAGTGTTCGATGGGTTATCTTCTTTTCCCTCTGGTTCACCAAGAGCAATGCTTACATTAACATCTGATGGACCAGAAAGAGGTTTAGTCTTCAATCCGGAATCCTTTTCCTTTTTTCTCCTCTTCCTTATAGGTTTAACTTCAATTATAGGGCTACTTATGCCAAGTGTATCAGACTGTCCATTCACATCTTGTACGCTAGGAGTAATTCCAGCCTCTGAAGGCCTTAAAACAGCCTTTTCCTTTCTCTTTCTCTTCTTTGGCTCAGATTTAGCAACAGGGGAGGGATTTTCAGCACCCATATCATTCATCTGAACAACGACACGCGTGCTAGGCATCTCACCATTGAACTCATTATGATATAATGAAACTCTGTATCTGTAAAAGAACCACTCAATTGAATCAAACTTTTCATTTTCATGTGGATACAGACAATCCAAAGCTGCGAGACGCAGCTCAGAGAGTAATTCAGCTGATGATGCATTCACGAGCTCTGGATTACCAGATGCATTGAGTTTCCTTGACCATTTCTTGAGAGTTTTCTTGCCACTACACTTAACAATTGAAGGAGAATTGGCTGCTTCCTCAAGACCATTTGCTGGGCCTTCTGATTCATCTGGCACACCCTTACGCTCCAAGTTTATGTATGGATATGACAAATACTTGCTCTTCTTCCGCTCTCTTAATTCAGGGCCCTTATCAATTTTTCCCTCAATCACACCTTCGCCATTTTCTACACTGGAAACCTTGTTTTCTGGAGATCCCAGAAGGCTGACCTCTTTCTTAGATAAAGAATCCATCACATTGTTGTCAAGACCTTGGACTTCATCACCGCAGTTTCTAAGTTCAGAACCCTCATCCTCCAGTCTATTCCTTGATCCTGATGTCAGGTCCCCAGAAACAACAGCTCCAGCCAGGTCATATTTATTGTTCTTCAGGGCAACATTCATGTCCTCTCCCAAGAGCTTTAACAAACCTGGATTTGGGTCTTCAATATCACCGTTAATTTTCTTTCCAGCTCCCTTACTGTCTCCAACAATGTCTTCAGTATCACTTCTTTCTATAAGTTGATGCAAAGGCAACTGACCATGCCCCATGGAGCAATAAAACGCTGCTACTCGATTTTTTGCAACGGTTAACTCAAGCATACCGGGAATGGAAACATCATGCGCAAGATGTTTAATAAGTTCAAGAAAGTTTACAGGTTCAAACTCAAGAACAGAAAATTTTCCAAGATCACGAAAGTTGCGTTCTGGTGCAGAAACATGTTCTTCCTTAGTTCCAGATCCATCAACTGACAGCTGACTTTCTTTTAGAAAACAAGAACAAGCCATCTCTGACTGCACACACTTACCGAATTCATACACGGCCTTCTCAACAGCTCCAGTGAAGCTTCTGGACTTGTACTGCCTCAGCATCTGCTCAAAATTTTCACAGAAAGGCTTCAACTGAGACGGAGAGCACCAAGCAATGTGGCTACACCCGAAGTAGCCAACTATAAGACAGTGCCTCTGGTCACTCTTTGCAGCATGCTCCGGTGCATCTGAAGGATCGTAAATCTTCCCTGGCCACCAAGTTTTGTTTTTGGTTTTCACCCACACAATATCACCTGCTAAAAACTTGCATTCTTTATTATCAACCATCTCTTCCTCTTCCTCATTCTCTGGTTCTTTTAAATTATCCTCACCGGTCAGAAACTCATAATTATTTGCTTCATCAATATGATCAAGACTAATACTGCTTGATGGAACATTAAACTCAACAAAGAGCGATATACCGCCACCCGTAACTTCTATCTTCCCATCAGGATCACCAACTTCTAATCCCAAATCAGCATTCAGTTTCACACCCTCCTCGGCTACAATATTCTGAACTCCCTCCTCACTCCAGTTACCATCCAATCCCACTTCCCGTCCCTCCTCCGAAGCACCTTGATCCCCAACTAGCCCATCAACACCATCATTCAACAAACAATCCATCTCAATCCCGTCATCAAAGTTCTTTCCAACGCCAACAATTGGATCAAAGTCCAACACTTCAAATTCCCCACCAACTCCCTCCATTATTTTCCCCATTGCAATTTCCACATTTTCTTCCTCGACCCCATCATCAGTACCAGTAACCTCCACCTCAACCCTCTTCCCATTTTCTTCACCCGACGCCTCTGCAAAAGAACCTAACCCATCACAATTCTCACTCAAACCAAACAACCCACAAGACCCAGAGCCATCTTCTAGGGTTTTAGCATCTGGGTTTTGAGCATCTAAGGTTTCTGAGCTCTCTGGGATTTCCATTCTCAACAATGTCCCCTACGAAAATTCCCTTGTTAAATCTCTTCGTCTCACAATCACTTCACAACTGATAAAAAAACAGACAGAAAGTATAAAAATCGAAACTTTACCATTACCCACTCAATAAAACACTCGAATCAAACAGAAAACACGGAGAAAAGGAACAAATCGGCAACAAAAATGTAAAACATAAACAACATTCCATCAGGGGTTCACATACACCATCAACCAAATTGAAATTTTTTATACAAAATTGTAAAAATAGAACACATGCAAAGAGAAAAGATTCGAGGCACATACCAGATCAAGGTTCGCATAGGAGCTGTGTCGAATACTGGGCGTGATCAGACTAGCCAGAGTAGAAGGAATTGAAAATCAAACATTTGATCATTGGTGGAGAAAGAGAAATCGGAAGGAGTCGCTGACTCAGTAACTGGATTTGTGAGTGACTGAAAGAGGAAGAGAGAGTATTTATTAACGACACTAATTGCTTATAATTGGTTACTTCTCCTTACAGTTTCACACTTTCACCAAAACAGCCCCTCCCAAAGTCACATTAACTTTTTACAGCGTCACACAAATAACTATTTTATGGCAACTTAGATAGTATTTGGATTAGCTCGTAAGCACTAAATTACTCTTTTTTTGGTTATCTCATAATTTATTGCTGATGAGCTAAAATGAAAAAAATGGGGTATCTTCAAGTTCTGATTTTTCAGTTTATGAACCCCTTAAAAAAGTTATTTTAACTTAGTTATAAGACATATTCGTCCTTCTATCTTTATTTTAATTACTCATATATTCATTATATAATTCAATTTGTTGGTTAATTTTAAAATTATTATTGTTATTTGTCTTTTTTAACACTAATTCGTAAAACATCAATTAAGTATTACTATTTGTTATCAACATTTTTATCTAAACAGTTGAAATTTTCTTTTAAAAAGAATTGAAGCACAAAATTGCCTCCTAATCTCTTTCTGATCTTGAGCTATTTTTGATAAGTTAATTTAAACATCCTATTTGTCCGCAAAACTAATGTCTGACTTTTGGAGTATAGATAAACTCATATTCGTGAATCTCATCTTCATGAGCACCCTCTTGTTGGTTCTAGCTCTAGCGGCCTACTTGATGATTCTAGATCTATCCCCAAAATAAATCTCATCATCATCTGCGTTCACTAACAACTGTGCATTCACTAACGGTCGTGCACATATTATGGTATCTAAGGACATGCTTAAAGGTAACATAATTTTTCATCTTTTCAACAAAGACATTCATGCCTTTAAAAGAATATGGGCCATTCTTCAAACGGTTTTTCATATATAATTCAACAATTGACTTATTATCAGAGCTAATTTCAACGACCTTTCTCTAAAAATTTGTGTGTCTGTTCGACACAATTCTTGCACATAGCGTATTTTACTTGCAAATTAATAAGCGCGCATGAAGGGAAATAGCGAGTATGAACGAAATGCACAGAGATTTATTTCACACAAGACATGTTTACAAAAGGTAGGGGATGGTTTGGGCAAATGAAGTCCTCACCTATTAATAATGCAAGACCTACAAAATTAATGGATAGGATTTAAAGTACAATATTACAATCTTCGGCTATAATTGTTTCTTTACAATATTCTACAAACTTTAAGAAACTATGAATTATCCTCTACAAATCTAGAAACTTCCACAAAATGCTTGAAATATATTTGGGTTGGGCCATAAAAAGGTTATCTCATGAATGCTTGAAATATACTTGGACTTGAAATTTTGGCATCTCATTCTCATGAATGTTATCCATTTTGCATATGACATTGCACATGCAAGTCTTGCATTTTTTCTATTTACTTATAACCTTTTGAATAATTTCACATCCGTATATATTGCATTTTCGCTATTCAGAGAGACTTTTTATCACGCACATTCAGTCCGTGACATTATGCTACCCAAAAAAGTAGAAGTCTTTAAACAAATAAAAATATGACACGTAGCGCCTGAGCGCCACGTCATTGAGCATTGCGACTACGAGACACGCTCCAAAAGCACGTGCCCAAGATACTTGACTTGATACGTCTGGCCCCGCCCAGAGTCATTGCACGCTTCTAAGTCATGGGACGCGCCCAAAGAGGGCAGCGCGAGGTCGAGGAAGTGAGTTGCGATTCCGGCAGCTTCCCGGACCTCGATGGTGGATGTTAGGATTGTTGTTTTGGGAGTGAGGGAGGAAGAGAGATGTGAGAGGAGAGTTGGGTTTGAAGCGGAGTAGAAGAGGTGAGCGGCGGTGATTTCGGGGCTGTGTGGTGGTGGTTTTAGCGACAGAACCGCCGGTAAGGGGTGTCTTGTGGGATGTTTTTGGTGTTGATTGAAAGCTCCAAAGTTGGTTTACTTTCTCTATTCTGAAAATGTCTGAGCTCCCCTCTTTGTATTCTCTGTTGTTTCATTTATACCACAAGAATAATCATTTGAGATCCGAGTTTGAACTTTGAATTTGTTGCGTGTTGGTGACGATGGAAGAGGAAGGTTGCAGATGAAATTTTTGGATACCGAGTTGTTGGAGCATGGATGAGGAAAATGGTTGCAGGGAAAATTACGAAAATGCCCCAAACGGTAAAAATGTAAAATCACCTATAAACACAACACGAAAAAAGTACAAATAGAACGACCCACAAGACATAACTAGAAAAAAAATATATTGCTTTGATTTCGATTTTTAATCCAAATCGGTGATTTTGAATAAGTCGTTTCATCACTGAAAGTTTTTGATACACTTATTATTTGAGTACGAAATTGGGTGTCTACATCGTTTGCTTTGACCCGAATCAAACAAGCCCGTAAGTTGGTTTCATTGTCGGAAACGACTTGAAAGCCACTATTCCACTAACTTCACTGACTTTGGCCTAAATTGTTCATTAACAAAGTATGTAACCATGCATGTATTAGGTGAATGTTTCAACTTTCAAGAACCATAAACCACCAGTTATTAAGGACTCCCAAACCAGCCAAAAGAGGAAAAGAAAGGTACACAACACGAACTCAGCTAAAAAAAAAGTTTCTTATTATTTATGGTGAGTGAATGAGCTTATACATCATCAACACAGACAAGCCAGAAATTGTTTTCCTATACATACATATATACATGATGTGCCTGTAAATATGAATCAAAATTGAAACTTTGTTAGTTGGCTCAAAATAAACCAACATATGAAATACAGATCATCGGAGCTACTAGTAGGGGAAAATACTATAATGCCCCTATACGGCGTCGGCGAGTTGGACCTTCTGTTGCTTAGGCGGCTTGGGCTTCTCGTCAACTAATAAACGATTGATACGTGACCTCGAGCTCCTTATCGACATTTGATGTTAAAAATGGATCTCAAGTCCAAAGACTAATTAAGTAGTTTGGTCATTCTAAAAACCGACACCTCTTCGCACAAACATGAGCTCCATGCTCCTGCCATTAATTTCCTCATTGATAACGTACTAAACTCAAAACTCGAATGAACCAATAAGAAGATGACATGAGGTCCAATTTTTCACATGGCTCCCTCATCCTCGCCTATGTGCATCAGCATATAGGACACAATAACATGTTCGCGGGTTCAAGGGCATGAAAAGGAGCCCCGAGCTTTGTTCACGACATTTGAGAATTAACAAATTCACTTAGACTTTTCACTCTGCCCACAGAGCTCGATGTGCTCCCAAAAGATGAAAGGTGTAATCCAAGTAAAACGAGGACCAAATACAACATGTGGCCCCACAACATTTTCATCAAATCATATCACATCACTTTCACATATAAACCGTTCGAAGTACACAAGAAACTACTTCAAGCGTTATTCGAACATTTATCAAGATCTTCAAATATACTCAAAGATATATGAATATTCGTTCATACCTTCAAGTTTGTGTTGAGATTATGATTCTAACGTTCAAGACGATCATCCGGAGTGTTGAAACACATATAGGAATTTGCTTAATAGCGTGTTCATCCTTGCAGGGTCCAAGATTCAACCAACAGACTTCGGATCTTCGAAATTCGAATCCGAACTTAGATAAATTAGAAGATCAATAAAACGACATCATACAAAACTTAAGATTTTACTAAAGTCATAAGAGTTGAATCACAAACAATCAATCATTCAGAATTTTGATTTTTATGATTTTTTTTCCCCTTACCTATTCGGTATGCTAGTGTTGGAGGCAATATTTACTCGTGCTAAATCAAAATTTGAGAAGAATAAGACAAACACAAACAGGTATTATGATTATGAAAATGAGAGTAATAGACTAATAGTCAAGTAAACCAGACTGAGAATTTTGATGGCAAAAAAAAAAAAAAATGTTCAGCTTTAAGGTCAAGACTCAGGAGATTACACAAGAAAGATAATCTTCAAAAACAACAGTTAAATATTTTAACAAAAACAAGGGGCATTCCGAGAATCGAACTCGGGACCTCTCGCACCCAAAGCGAGAATCATACCACTAGACCAAATGCCCAGTTGAATAATACATGTTACATTAAAATATATAACCTTATATGTAACAAGGTTTGACCAAAAAAACTGTCGCCCACCGTGGGGCTCGAACCCACGACCACAAGGTTAAGAGCCTTGCGCTCTACCAACTGAGCTAGACGGGCAGATGTTTTTATCTTAATGTCTGTTCAATATCATCTATTACTACATTATTTACCGTTTGCTATACTATTTTATCATCATTTAGTTAGTTGATGATCTACACAGGCTAGCAACCATGGTGTCATGTCCCGAAAGAATGGATCTTTCCTAGACGCTTTAAGGTGGGTTTTGCCAAGCGGCATACTCCTATTCTTGCGAGACAGATGATATCAATTTGCTAATGGTGCGTGTATAATCTCTTTTGCCTGGATATATGCTTACGTCCATCGAAAAAGCTGGCCTCTCTCTCCAAATGCGGGAGTTTAGGGCGCCGGGCGGGTCCGGTTCTTTCGGTCCGTGACAATGGTCTCTCTTACTGGGCAACTTAAGATGTTCACTAAGCAGTAGCTAAAAGCAAAGCTGGGATGTAAAGTACAATCAAATGGTAAATTCTGTAGACAATAGAATACCACAAGGGACTAAAATCAATGTGCTAAAACGTATGGAATGTTCAGTCTGCACAATTATTTATCCACTGTCCAACCATTTCTTTAACCAGCAAGACCAAACTTTCATCACAATAACTTGAAAGCATTGTATACACCATCTTATTCAATCAGTCAAAAGTAGCAAATGCAATTGCATATCCGAAAACTTAACTAAACTTAACTAAACATAACTAAATAAGAGATTCTAATGTTGTGCACAGACATACTTTTCTGCTCAGATTACGTTCTCGAGGTTTTGATCTAATGTAAATGATTATGCTAACAGAGTCCAGCTACTTTAACGTGCGCCGGGAATGGAAGTTTCAACTGGCTTGTTCGTATCTACAAACACAGTCGTATATGTTTCCTTTTATCAGTTTTGCTGCCAACCTCTGATTCTTCACCATCGCAAGCTGCAAAATTAAGTCACGTGTTGTATAAATTGTCGAATGGAATCATTAACAACATTAAAAAGGTTCTTAATTTGAATGGATGTTGTCATGAATATGATTGTTCTTTCACAAAAGCACGGAAAGATACGAAATTTTATTGAAGATTCCCTTGTATGATGGCGATTCCAAATGATCAACTTCTTTTCAATTTCATATCCGATGGAGACATCGGAAAAATAATCTTACCTTCAAAGCATCGCATTTAAATCGAGCATTGAAGTTTGTATGAAGAGATCTGCCCATTCCTTCCAAGATAATCTGCACGGAAAGAAACTATCACTTTTCTGAATTACTACTATTTAGTCTCTTTCCCGTATTTCTTGAGTTTATCTTTACAAGGATTTGTTTTCAAAAGATAAAACACTCGTAAATGGTAGTAGAAAATAGGAAAAGTACTTCAGAATCATCAATCATACATCCTACAAGGATCTGAAGAAGTATTGTTTGTGTTTAGAGTACATGGAACTGGAATCTTACCAAATCAGCACCTTTTGCAGCACCAGCTAGCTCAGAACTGACTTGCCGTAGATCTATGCATGGACTTCCACACCCATTTTCAACAACCATCAATGGAACTGAAGATGAATTTTCTTTAGAGTTATCTAGTGTGTTTATCATTGCATCTACTAGTAGACCTCCTGCTTCAGCTGCTCTGCGTAGAATGTCACAATGCTGTGTTCTAGAAAAGTTAGTTCTCTTGCTAGTTAATTGGATGACTCAATGAATACGACAGTAAGAACATAATAAAACCGAGAGTCCCTAGCAATGAATAATATGTTCTCATCCTCCCATGTCTACCCACTGAGATATGGTATTTATAGAAGCCTATTTTTCCAATAGTTTGAAATTTTCTGCACTTAACTTTTCACACAGTTGAAATTTCAATTACGCCTTTTAACATGTATACAATACGTGAACATCTAGATCCCTAAATTACTCAATGTGAAAAACGGAATATAAAACCATGGCAGCCTCGGCTATTTTATGAAACATCAATATACAAACTGTTGAAAAAGACAGAAGGAAAACATTAGACCCGGTAAAATCTGCAAACTTGTACATGCATGTTTTAACAAACCTTGGCTGCCTCGGCTACAATTTCAGGAAGCTCCATGGCAGTTACATCATTTAGAGCAGGAAGGGAATTCGCAACCAATACAACCTGCAAAACAAATTGTTACTTTTTTTTTCTACAGATTGAATTGGTAGAAGTGAAGAAAAGACGATGCAAAATGAAACTATTATTAAGGTGTTGGACGTAGAACACCAATTGGCCATCTCATCTCATCCTTAATTAACCAAAAGCTACGGGCTATAGTATTGGCATCTACTGACAGGGTGATTTATATCGAACTTACTTCAGTTCCACGTCGGAGGAGCTCCCGCGCTAGAGGAAGCATCCCCAAAATAACATCAGCCCCTGAGTTGTCCACAAAGAGTAGTGCTCTTTTGTGTGGTGGAGGCTTCTTGTCGCCAGACCCCAACATTCTATCCTTGAAGGCGTCAAAATCGTCCACCTAAATCATCCAACAATATCAAAATTTTCCATCCAACTAATTTGAAGTTCTCAAGCAAGCTAAGCACTCCAGATTGTATATTTTCTGCTCTACTTACCCGCCAAGGTCTCTGCATTTTATTGCGACTCATTCTGTAAATTTCAATAATAGTTCCTTTATGATAGAGATCTACACACGCACGGGATCCCCAGTCAAATATGTTTGCAGCAAGAACACCTTCAATTAGGGTAAGCAATCTAGTTTCCTGCAAAACGAGGGTTAAAATGATCATCAACATACAATGAATGTGTTACATTAGATGCAAAAGCAAAAGAGAATGACCACATTTTGCCACATATAGCATTCTAATATCATCTAGGAATCATCCCATTCAACTTGCAAAGGCTAATGTTACAATTAGACATACCTCGTCCAAACTATCTAGCTCGATTAATAAATCAGGTAAAACAGCAAGCGATGCCTCATTTTCCCTGCCAAATTCAGTGAGAGTAGGTAAATCAAGGAGGATTCTGAAACAAACTTTGCTTATTAATTAATTCAACTCCAATCTGTATGTGAGGCAAGCAGATGTACATGGCACATAACTTCATAATCATGGAATAAATCAAATTCACTGATCCGAAAATAGAAGTATATTGAAATTTAGATGAGGTTTAACACTTGCAATTCCTAAAAGCGACATAGCACTTCATAGGATTCATCTTCGCAATGGCACCATTAGCTTGAATGTTCTAACACCAAATCAGCCATATTTTGATAGTTTCAGGATGAAATAATTGCACCTTTTCACACTAAGAATTACAACAGAATCTTCATCTCAGGGACTATATGGATGAACAGTTGCAAGTAAAATTTGATTTATTAAAAGTTAATTTAAGGATGGCAATACACATAACTAGACAGTGAGCATGGACAGCAGGTGTATCCTACAAAAAGTTGCTTTAATATGTAATAGAAACTAATTCCATGCCTTGTTAGGTATAGATTGTCTAATAGAATTGTTAGAGTATAAAATGAAACCAGTCCTTCACCTACCAGGTTAAAATTTTAGTTGAGCTGATTCTATACACAGTAAGAGAGCCTTGGTTACCTAAAAGTCACAAGTTCGAGTCTCGCTGCCGCCACCCTAAATAAGTTTCAGCACAAGGCAAGAAGAAGGCATGGGTGTTTGGGCCAACGTGCAAAGCGATATTGGGCTTGCATGTTGGATCTTCAACTATCGGCTTAACCTTTTAGTTGAGTTGATTCTTTACAATAATGAAACAAATCATCTCAACCCGCTCAAGTAGTTACCTCTGTTTTATGCTTCTATAGGCATCAACAAAGTGGAACTCTCTCAGGCATTCTTCCCTTAGTTCTAGAAGATTTGCCAAACCCAACTTCCCATATGCAGCAGGCTCCTCCATCAACCTGATTATCAATTTGGAAGTTAGCATATGAAGAAACAGTAGTTTAGTAGTTTACCAATGAATGATTGTCTCACTATTAATCATTACAAACGAAAAGGAATGATAATAACAAAAGTTTTCCGGCAGGAATTGGTATCATTTGAGCAACCACAGAAACATGTGTCACGTGTGCACACTATGTGCTGGATGTAAGGCTTAACAATTGACATAGCTCAAAATTGACCAATTAGAAGCCAGTTACCTCTTCCTTTTTCTCCTTTTTAAGAAGATAGGACTAGGAGCCAATAATCTAGTCCCAGAAAATGTGTAAGATGCAGATTGTCGTACAATTACCTTGCCAAGTGAGCAGAAAATGCACGAGCAAATGCATCACCCCTTCTTTTCGCATCATCGGTTCCCCCTTCACTTGCCACTGCCTACCACATTCCACATTAAAGCTTTCACAATCGATAGGTAATATTAAGAGATAGAATATAAAATTAAATTGGGTCATCAATATTAGCTTAAACTTTGAGTTGAGTTGGCTTTTAACATGGTATCAGAGCTTTGTTGACCTAAAGGTCACTAGTTCGAATCCCACTGCACCACCCTAATTAAAGTTCAACACTTGCAAGAATGAAGACTTGTGTGTGGGTGCTTGGGCCCACGTGCAAAGCGATAATAAGCTTGAACGTGAGGGGGCGTGTTAGAGTATAAAAATTAAATTGGGTCTTCAACTATTAACTTAACCTTTTAGTTGAGTTGGTTCTTAACAAAGAACATGTTAGCTAGACAAAGAAAAGTTTTGGATGTTTCAGGACAATATTAGGCTTACCTTATCAACAAGGTCTGGCAAATGCTCTGAAAGCACCTTGAACCAATACCTACATAAAGATACACACAAAATAAGGCAAAGAAACATTCCATTTTAACCACCATGAACACATTTATTTACAAAGTATATTCAAGCAAGTTGCATATTTATATAGTATGTACTCACTCTAGTTCACCAGGATCTGACAAATCAATCGTGTTGGGCTCATACCTGTAGGCATAGAAGTCAATATGATGTGAGAAAAAAATGGACATATCATTTACTATCCTGCACAAAATTCTATTTCATAACAAATATAGGACAACTTGCTATGAAGATGTAGCAAACTAAATCCCATTTCATACATGCATCACTAGTTCGCAAATGTTAGGAGCTAAGATACACACGACAATTGACTTGATATCAAATTGCCCGTCAAATGCCCATGGCATGTATAAGTGAAATAAAGCAAAACAAGTTTCTAAGTTAATCCAAGTCCAAATTTCAATCAAACTAAAGAGATGTGAATGCATAGTTCCACCAAATGCATTGAAGGAAATCATATAAATAGAGTATTGCATACGTTTTTAGGTCCGCCAATAACGGAAACACCTCCAAAGTAGGAACAAGATGAAGAACACCAACATTTAAAGCACTCGCATCTGAACGCAGAGTACCTCCTTTGGATAAAGGAACTTCAAATCCTCCTAGTCCAGTTGTTCCAGCTGGAGCCATTGGTACAGGAGCAGTAATTTCAGTTCCTTTCTGCACAAATTTCTCCATCCATGAAATCTGCATTTGAAACCAGATGAACCATTTGAGTTATATCTACAAGTGAATAAAGCATCCCTAAAATTGCAGGAGATTCTGTAGCTCAAAAGGAAAAGGCATAATTGCATAAATTGGGTATAAAATATAGACTTAGACATATCAGATTCCCTATTATAAAAAACCTGTCTGGTTTGACCCTGGACACCCAGATTTACCAATAAACCCTCACCATCTCACACAGTAATAGTTCATAAACCTCATAGAGATATAATCACAGAGTGAATGAAATAATCAATTCATTCATCAATATGAGCACAAAATTGGGCATAATGAAGTTGGAGAAACAAATTAGTCAGCCACAAAGGTGATATTGTGAGTATTAATTCCCTTCAGTTCCTTCCTTTTGACACAATTGCATAAATAAACTTTAGAGCCATCTAAAGATTCCAACCTTTGCACCTTTAGTGAGCCACCATGGTCCATAAGAAAGCTACTTAGACAGAACATATTCCTACATGGTTGTTTCAAGAATCTTTCTTTGGTGGAGCCTGAAAACTAAAAGAACTGTTTTTACACTTAGTCATAACATTAGATCAAGGTATAAATCACCATTCCCATTAGATTCACATGATTTTTAAGTGAAGGGCATCTCAAGTGATACGACATTTAACCAATTAAGCCGGTTCAGTGTGTACTCTATGTGCATTGACCTGGAAATGGTGAACCAAAGGGAGCGCATCAACCAACTACAAGTAGGTTTGTGTTGCCCACTAGCCCCAAATACCAACCTAATATATCAAACTTGAAGAATTATTAAAAAAACACTTAAAAGCAAAATTCAAAGTAATTAATGCTGTTGGGTATAGAATTAAAAGGGGAAGACTGGGATATCAATGATATTAGCAAAAGAAAACAAGGTCCTGCCAAATTCAAGCATGACCATGTCTGGGTCAGATTTTATGATTTCTATCAAAAGCTATACTTGCCTTCTCATTCAAATCTGCTAATGGAGGGCCATGAATCTTTCCTCCTGTATACGGTGCACCCATTGGGAACCTTTCAACTAACTGATGGACCATCAAGTCATCAAGACCATGCTTTTCATAGCTCATGAATGCTCCTAGTGCACCCAGAAACCCTTCGTGACGCAAAAACATTGCTTGCGCCTCCCCTTTTGACCTAAATAAAGAACACGGCAAATCTAATGAGAAATAATGATTATAAATATTAGGAATAGACTGATCAAGGAAATGAAAAGAGACCGCAAAGAAGATTGAGAAGTAAGAGAATTAGTTCCAGTCTCAATTTTGTGATTAAAATAGAGTAATACTTACCAGAAATGAACAGCAAATGATATTGTGTCCATGGTATAAGCATGACCTCTGATAAAAAATCCCCCGAAGAAAATTCGTTTGAGTCCAAAACGAAGTGCATTCAAGTATGCTATCTACACGTTAGGGAAAAAAAGGAAGCGAAAATCATCAAATAGTCATATTCATACGCAAAGTACATAATCCCTCCGTCCCAAAATAAGTGTCCTGTTTCACTAGCATTTTTGTCCCAAAATAAGTGTCTTGTTTCTTTTTCAGGAAGTTAGTTATGCATGAATTGTCAATAGTGTCCTTATAATATGTTAGTATCTCTTAACTTTGATACAACACGTGTGCATGAGAATAAAAGAGAGAATATACAACACTAACTAACCTCTTCTTAATTTTTCTCAAAATGAAAAGGAGTACACTTATTTTGGGGAGGAGGGAGTATATTTTTACTATTCACTTACCTGCCCAATGTTGTATGAAATCATTCGCAAAAGCGACAAGGAAATATCTTCAGGCCTGTAGTCATCAAGCTCCTTCTTGTCAGAAATAGTCTTTCCAAAACTAGAAGCAATGGTTGATGCAGAGAGCCCAATCTAGGAGGAATTCATAAGGAAGTAAAGGTCACTCTAAGTTATGCAAGAAATAGAAGGCAAAAATATCCACTACCATTACCGCTGATAAAATTTGAATATTAGAATTCACAGAGTCAGTGGATCATTTAATTGGAGTATCTATTGAATATTTTATTAGAATAAAAAGATAAATTTAAATATGAAGATTAAGGACAAGAGAATTGGATTTGATGTGAAAAAATAAAAATAAATAAGAGTTAAAAAATACATGCAGCTTTAAGTTTGCAAAGGAATTAAGAGAGAAAATTGTTATAACTTTATAAGTGATGTATTGGACATTTGGACCAATCATTTAAAATTCACTTGTATTATCAAGTTCCTATATCAAATACATGTCCCTTGCTCCAAATCCACGTATCCAGATGCAACCTAAAAATAAAATAAAATTAAGACATACCTTATTGTAATCCATACCACCATATATGTCCCCAACAAGCATGTCTATTGTCCTATTATCTCCTCTTTGACTCAGCTCTAGCAGCTCATCAAAACTGAAATAAAAATACATTTGTGTAGGAGATAAGCATTTTTTCTAGATTGAGAAGATAAGAGAAGACAAATAGGAGCAATGCAGAGTTGACTAGAAAACCCAAATGACCTCTTGCACTTTGTCAACAGCCTTCCCAAGCCCCAATAAGTACCACCGCCAACATTAGTCCCGCTAACACGCTCAAACTGCCCATCCCCATCAACCTATAGTAATTCAAAATGATAATCATAGATCAGAACTTCATAAAATACAACAGTATATAATAAGCGGAAATATTATAGGAAAAAAGAGAGTAGAGAGAAGACAAATATATACCTTGATCATACTAACACCAGATCCAATATTAACAAGAAGATAAGGAAACAAATCATTCTGGTCTATCTGCACAAATTCTTTATGACCCTCCATGTGTGTGAAAGCTTCATGTCGAATTGCCTGCACCAAGAAAAAAAAACAGCACATCTAATCAGTATGTGGGATAAGAGTATTCAAATAGATTGCTAAACATTGCACCTCAAGATACGCAACCAAAATTATGTGCTCAACATGCTTCAATGCTTAGCAACTCAAGAATGAAAAGTTTCATGACATTGTTGACAAATTTCAATTGCGGCCAGAGGAAACATAGCAACAAACAAGCACATTTTTTCTATTTTAAAATTTCTTTTTATGTAATCAAAGCTATAAGTCCAAAACATGTAATAGTATCTTATGCTGAACACCAATTAATAAGATCTACACAACGTGACATTTTCTATTCTGAACAATCATCATAATAAAAGAACACTGGTTACGACTTTCACTCAATAACATGAAAACATTACAGCAAGATAGTAGAGAACAAGAAAACTAGAAAGGTCCATTAGTTCGCCAGACGATCTTGGTGCTGCAGTTTATAAGGTTTTAATGAACATTGACAATTTACATATGAGAAAATTAAGTAAATGGCCCTTTTGAAATTACTGAAATGAGAAACAGATTACAGTTCAACCAAAGAATCACATACTCAAAGAAAAAAATCAAAGCTCTTGATGTTGTTATCATAATAATTAGATATAAAAAAGATATAAAAAAAAAGAAGAAGAAATCAGTGAAGTATTTGCAAGACATGCTAACTTAAGCAAAAGAGAACAAGGAATTTGGGACAGGGTTCCACCTTAAGCAAGAAATTGGCTCCTGCCACTAGACAATCCATTTCATCTTCTTTATCAAGACTAACCCCAAGCCTTTCTTTGAAAAGATCAGCAAACTTGTATGCCCCACCACCTGTGGCCTTCTCACAAAATCAATTTGTTAATAGAAGCACGGATGGATTGGCCAAATTCTGAAAGGTAACCACAAATACAAAGTTTACCTTAATCACAGCATCATCATTAGTTGGAACCTCAGTTTGCCATCGATTTGAATCAATTCCTATCCACGAGAAAATTAGCCGACTTGTCAACAAAAAAAGGTAATGAGAATGAACTAGATTGGAAAGTTTATTACAACAGATAAGATACAACAAACTGGAGCAACTTAACATGTTTAATGATAAGGAAAAGAAATTATCAAGACAGTGAAATTATGTTTACCACCACGGTGAAGCTGCTTGGAATTAATGAAGTCCAAGCACTCGTTAATTTTACTTGTCTCAAACTTTACAAAATGAAGTCTCCCGCCTAGAATAGGATAGGTTCTCCTGTTACCATTAGGTATTGCCAATCTCTCCTTGATAGTTTTTTTCCTCTTGTCATTAATTGATCGATCTTCATGTCTTGAAAAATACACCAATTTTATTAGAGATCCTGCCAACAACCATTAGGAAAGTTAACACTTTCTCACGTTGAAGCCAGCATGTAAGCAAAAGATGAGACATCACTTCTATTTCCCACTAAAAAGAGGTTCAAAAGCACATGCTTTGTCTGTTATTTACTGTTGGAGCAGTAACAACTCTTACTTCAACAGCTTATAGAAGAGGATAAATGTGTATGGCCAAGACAAGAAAAAGACTTCAAATGCTATCATACATGCAATCAAGAAGCAAGAAAAGCAACAACTCTAAATGGTCAAATCAGATTTCACAAATTCCATGAGACCGTCTATGCTCAAAATGGTCACGTAGAAGAAACGTGCCATATTCCCCTTCCTCCCGCCAGAAAATCAACGGAAAAGATAAAGTAAAAATGAAGTCTTTTTTCTAATGAATGAAACTGAGAACAGAATAGTGTTCTGTACCAAATTCATCATGGCAAAAAACAAAAACAAAAAAACAAGAGTACACACGAAAAGCACAACCATACTTGAGAAACAAAACAACCGAAGGAACCATAACCAGCAACTGAATCATAAAAACAAGCAAAATTGAAGTTACCTCCAATGTCAAGAGCAAGATGAGAGATGTCATCAGACTGATTAGGCAACAAAATAGTGGGGTCCCTCTCCTCGGAACTCCCTTGAATTGCAGCTTTACTGAGGTCCAGCTGAGGCCGGGAACCCGACCGGTGAATGGAATTGCCGGCAGGGGGCATCTCTCTCTCAGCTTCTTCTCTGAGCAGCCCTTTGTCTACAACAGCAGCTACAGCTACAACTCTGTTATTGCCCTCCTCGGTCCTATCATCACCCTTTATAGTACCGTCAATTCCAACAACAACTGCCTCTTCTTCTATTAAACCATCCATTACTCCAAAATTCTCACCACTACCTGCCTAACCCAACCCCAACTGTTCAGAGCTACTATCTCTATTGGTCACTTGTCCTATACTCAAAAACCAAACCATCATTTTACTTTTGTTATTTTAATAATCAAACTATGACTTGTGAATAAAAAGAAAACAACAATAATATATGTACAAATTGAAACATTGTACTGGGTCAACTGGAAAATAAAAAAGAGTAATAATTTTTTACTGGAAACTCAATTCCAACTAAAAAAAGCAGCAGCCTTTAATGATGATAACAATAAAAAATAAACATTAATTAAGTGAAAAATAACCGAAGACCCAGAAATTGTTCTGGAATTTCCAGGAGACCCATGAAAATGAAATCTAAAAAAAAAACGAAGAAATCGATCCCGAAAAATCTGGGGAAAATGAATAAAATAAGAGAAAAATCGGTTTAGGTGAAGAAGAGAAATTGAAATTGCGTGAAAGGAACAAAAACGAGAGCAAACCTGAGATGGAGTTGGAGCAAGAACTGGTTCGATTCTGGTAGAGACTATATATCAAACGTAAAAATCGCTGTCAGATCAGAATCGGATTGCATATACTAACTCGTGAAGATAGAGAAGTGAGTGAGTGTCTTGTTTTCAGCTTTGATCTCTATAATGTCTTGTCATACTCGCATTGATGGCGCGTGATTCTCTCCTAACTTTGATTGATATTTTTCTCTTGTATTTATAATTTTTTACAAATTCAATTCATACTGATAGTAAAATTGTGTTATTTAAGAGTGGGAAGAAAAAAAACTTCAAACAATCCAATTTTGTTTCAAATTAGTATTCAGTTTTGAGAAGAAAAAAAAATATCAGTTATGGTATATTAGTTAAGATTTTCAGCCAATAAATCATTGTCAATAAGATGATGTGAATGAATTAGTGGGCGTAGAGCGTCCGCTCGGATCCATTTCGTTTTTCTCTTGGTTGAGAGTCTCAGTCAATAAATCATGACTAAAATTCCGACCACTCTTCAATTTTATATTGAATTGATCTTTTTTGTCGTAGTTGTAGTACACCATGTATTTTTTTCAGGTAACTATTTTAATTTTAAAATATTCTCTTTAACCATAGATCAATTGTCAACCCCTTTGAAATCGGTTGCAAATCTATTTATTTCTTTAAGACTGACACATAATTCGACCAAAGATCTAGTCAAATCATGCATCATACCAAATTTCGAATGAAGTGTTATGATCTAACTAGCAATATAGTTTAAGGTAAAACTTATTGCCTTAAACTTTCGCTTTCTAGATATTATATTATCATATTTAAGATTAAAAGAATTACGATTTGTTGCTAAAAAGTCGTAGGCAAGTACATTACTTCACCACATCCATATCTATTCAAGTCAACCTGCTACATACCAAATTTTGAACGAGGTGTTATAATCTAATTAACTGTGATTTATCACAAAAACTTATTGACTTAAAATCTTGCTTTCTAAGTATTATATAAAAAGTAATATGGTGATTTTGTTATATATATATATATATAGAGAGAGGAAAAGGAATCTAAGCCACATTGTTTTTGGCTTAGTCTAAGCCAAACCAATGAGGTGATGACACCTCATCTAATTTCATCCATACCCACCCAAGTGAATTGGTGGGAGCGGAG
>JAYMTF010000572.1:0-33450 GCA_036897485.1 Pelargonium nanum | reverse complement strand
ACTCGATGTTGGAGATCGCTCGCCGGAGTACTCGCGCTGGAGGTGCCCCACCTGCTTCACCACCGACAGCAACTCCTCCCACCGCCTCTCCTCCCGTCGCCACCTCCGTGATTCCACCGGCCTCCTCCCCCGCCAGCTCACCTCCGGCTGCTCGCGCTCCCGCCGGAGCTCATACAACCTTCATCGGATCTCCTCCTGCCTCCACTCCCGATGCTGCTCCTAGAGAAGAAGAAGATGGAGGATCTGATTCATGTTTTTTTCTTTTAATTTTTTTAATATTTGCATTTTCCATTTCTTTTAAATTATAAATAAATTCCTATTATCCAGGTCATTAAATGAGAATGTGCTCAAAAGAGCCACATCAGCATAAAATTTACATGTCAGCACAAAATAGGTGACATGGCAGGGACTTAACGGAACAAGTAACGGTCGTTGACGGTAGGTATTAAATTGGGTTGAAAATCGAAGTCTAGGTATCAACTCTGATACAATTATAGATTGGGTACTAAATTGGGTTCCAGCCTAAAGATTGGGTACTATTTGAACCTTTAACCCAATATTTTTATTATAAGTAATATTTTTCAAGTTTATTACCAGACGTGATCATTAATTGGTTTTCATATTAATAAATAAAAGCATGAAGTCACTTTCACATGTATGAACCCAAGAAATTAATTGATTAATACAAAGACTTTTTTTCTGGTTTTGGAAACATGATAAAGTAATAGAAATAAAAAATTGCATTTATTCTCATTTTATTTTTTATCCTGAGATTTGGACCTACATGACAATAATGTCCAAGAACACTTTGATTATTGACTTAATAATGTCCACATATTATAAAATAATAATTATAACAACAACAACAATACTAATAATAATAATAATAATAATAATAATTGTTTCAAAATAATAATAATAATAATAATAATAAAGCATATTGCAGCAACCTCCAAGAACATCATTTCCTCAGTATGAAGGATCTGGAATTACAGCATCATCACAACAAACAGTTCTCAGCAAGATGGAAACAGAGGCCAATTCAGATCTGTCTATCAATGTCCCAAACAGAGAAAATGGAGAAGAAGCCTCCTCTGAATCTCAACCTCAAAGTGCTGTGGAAATGGAACCAAACCCAGAATGGTTAGTTTCAATGGAAGATAGAATACAGAAACCGCCAAAACTGTTGAACAAATCAGCTGGCCGGAGCTCTTGCTGCATCTTCAGAGTCCCCCAGAGCCTGGTGGAGATCAACCAGAAGTTCTATCAGCCCCACATAGCCTCAATCGGACCCTTCCACCATGGAAAATTACCACAGCTCAACATGATTCAAGAACACAAGTGGAGGCTTCTTGGAGCTCTCCTCACAAGAACACAGAGACATGGTGTGGGACTCAATGACTTCTACAAGGCCATAGCTGCAATGGAGTCCAAGATCAGGGAATGTTACTCGGAGACTATTGAGCTTGAGACTCAGGAGCTTGTGGAGATGATGGTTCTTGATGGTTGTTTCATCATTGAAGTGTTCTGCATAGTTGGCCGGCTGGTGTTGACGGATCTTGATGACCCAATCTTCAACTTGGCATGGATCTTGTCTTTCTTGATGCGAGACCTTCTCCAGCTCGAGAACCAAATTCCTTACTTCGTGCTCGAAACTCTGTTCGAGATGTCCATCGCCTCTTCCGGGATAGAAAACCTTCCTTCCTTGCCAAGTCTCGCCTTGGAGTTCTTCAATTACATGATCGAAAGGCCTCCCGAGGTCTTGGCAAGGTTCAAGAATGGGACTGGAAACCATTTGCTTGATTTGTTTCGCCAGAGCTTTCTCCCACAAGACCCTCTTCCGGACATTTCAAGAAGTCTTGGTCCGGCCCTCCAACTGATCCCGCCCGCGAAGAAGCTTCATTTGGCTGGAGTGAGGTTCAAGCCGCGGAAGAGTAGCTGCTTCTTGGACATCAGATTCAGCAATGGAGTGCTTGAGATCCCAACCTTCACAATAGACGATTTCACCAGCTCGGTGTTCTTGAATTTTGTTGCTTTCGAGCAATGCTATAACCATTGCTCCAAGCACATCACGACGTACGCAACATTCATGGGATGCCTCATCAACACGCCTATTGATGCCGGGTTTCTCTGTGACCATAAGGTGCTTGAGAACTACTTTGGGACGGATGAGGAGATCGCGAGGTTCTTCAACAATCTTGGCAAGGACGTTGCATTCGATATCCAGAGGACTTATCTAGCGAAGCAATTCAGAGATGTTAACGAGTATTACAGGAACAACTGGCATGTTCGTTGGGCTGGATTCAAGCACACTTACTTTGACACCCCGTGGTCCTTCATCTCCGCCTTGGCAGCTGTTTTCTTGCTCGTGCTCACCATGATTCAGTCCTTCTTTTCCGTCTATGGATACATCCGGCCTCCCCATTCTCCCTGATATCAGGTATCAATTTGCTATTTACATAAATGCAATGTCAAAACTCATAAGCAATTTTAAAGGATTAGTTTGTGAAATTGAGCAGTTCCTATTCTTATCAGCAAATTAAGATAAAATCCAAAGTAAAGAGCTGAATAAGAAAGGGTCTACTTGATCAATTTCTAGGAAGCTGAATCAGTGGACCAAGTCATGAAAAACAAATTGACTTGTGATATAATTAATCAGAGATATGAAAAGGATGCAGTACCTTCTCCTTCTTGCTAGCTTATTTCTATTCTTCTTCATAGTTCTTTCTAAGAAACTGCCCTTGAGAATTCGATAAATATCCTCGAGCCAAACAATTCTCAACAAAGAAATAGAGATGGAAATTCAATTCAGTTCCAGTCTTTCAAGCAATCTCCAAAATAGAGGAAATGGAGAAACCTCCTCTCAGTCTCATATTATCAGTATCAGGGATGTGGAGGCTGATGCAGAATGGATAGCTTCACTGGAACGAAAAATCAACGAAACGCCAAAGCTGTTGAACAAATCAGCAGGCAAGAGTACTTGTTGCATCTTCAGAGTTCCGCAAAGCCTGGTCGAGATCAACGAGAAGGCCTACCAGCCTCACATAGTGTCTATTGGACCCTTCCACCATGGGAAGCAACACCTCAACATCATCCAAGAGCACAAAGGGCGGTTTCTTGGCGCCCTCCTGTCTAAAACACAGACTCGCGGTGTAGGCCTCAATGAGTTCTACAAGGCCATTGCACCAATGGAGGAAAAGATAAGAGACTGTTACTCAGAAGCCATCCGATTCAGCAGCCGGGACCTTATAGAAATGATGGTGCTAGATGGGTGCTTCATCATTGAGGTGCTCTGCATAGTTGGGAGAGTAGTATTCACTGATTCTTATGATCCACTCTTCAAATTGCCATGGGTTCTCTCGTTCCTCGTCCGAGATCTTCTCAGGTTAGAGAACCAAATTCCTTACTTTGTTCTCAAAACTCTGTTTGAAATGTCCATATTGGCATCTGGAAGAGAAAATATCCCTTCCCTACCCAGCCTGGCCCTGAAGTTTTTCAACTACATGGTTCAAAGACCCGTTGAGGTCCTCGAAAAGTATAGCAGGATCGAAGGAAACCATTTACTTGATCTGTTCCGCTTGAGTTATCTCCCTCTTAATCCTCTTCCAGAAACCTCCAAAAAGGGTAGTCCTTCCATTCAGCTGATTCCATCCGCCAAAAAGCTTCATTTGGCAGGAGTGAAGTTCAAGCCTTGCGAGAGTGACAGCTTCTTGAACATCAGCTTCAACAATGGAGTCCTTGAGATTCCAACTCTGACAGTAGATGATTTCTTCAGCACTGTCTTCTTGAACTTTGTTGCTTTTGAACAATGTTCCAACCATTGCTCCAAGCACATCACAACCTATGCCACTTTCATGGGCTGCCTCATCAACACTCCCGGCGATGCAGGGTTTCTGTGTGACCAAAAAGTGGTGGAAAACTACTACGGGACGGATGAGGAAGTGGCTAGATTCTTCAACAACATGCGCAAAGAAGTGGTATTTGATATCCAGAAGACGTATTTGGCGAAGCAATTTGAAGATGTGTATCAGTATTCAAGAAACAGTTGGCATGTTCGATGGGCCGGATTCAAACACACATACTTTGACACTCCATGGTCTTTTATATCAGCCTTGGCAGCTCTTGTGCTGCTGCTACTAACCATCATTCAGGCATTTTTCTCTGTCTATGCATACATCCATCCTCCGCGCCAATCGCCTTAATGTTGTGTCAGTCATTTTTACATAGCTGCAATGTAAAAAACAATCAATTGTTAAGCATTTTTGTGAAAGAAGGCTTGTGTTTGGAAGCTTATCTGAAAGGATTGTCTCTTTGAGGACTTCTTACAAACAGTTGGTAGGCATAGAGATGGACTAATGATAAAATGTGTATAAAGTGTTAGAGCAATCAAGATTCAACTTCAAGCTGCATTTTTTATCCAAGAAAACACTATTGTCTCAACTCACAACTAATAGTGATTTCCATTTAATCTTACCCTCTGTACAAAATGACCCAGAGAAGCTCAATGAGCTCGTACTACAATTTCAGGCGAGAAAAGAGAATGGTTAACCATAAAAAGTTGCGAGAGAAAAATAAGAAAATAAGGATGCCAGTAATCAGTGGGCTGGAAATTTAATGGGCTTGACCCAAAACTTAGTCGAACGTAGGCCCAGAACTCAATATTTCATTATGAACACCTTGAATAGGCCTAGCAATTTATGTAAATGAACGGTAAGTGGGTTCTCGTAACCAATTACTTGGTGGCGTGTGTTTTAACAAATTATTGGTGGTTACATAAAAATATGTGTTTAGTGACTACTAGTTTTTTGTTTTTAAAAGTTTAGCTATTATTTTGATTTTTTTGCTTAAAGTTCAGCACTAAATTGAACTAAGGAGTATTATATGTTGTGATGGTTATATAGAAGTGGTAATAAGTTAAAAACTAGTTACAAAATTTTGGTGAGTAGGTGGAAATATAATGAGTAGCTGTTGGTTACTTGAATGAGGATGTGGGTGAATTTATGGATATGAGTATGATCGGTAATCTTGTAAATAGTATATATATACTAGTAGAACATAACAGCAATATGGTAACATTGGTAGTAATTGTATTTTTTTTTTTTTTTTTTGTAGTAATTGTATTAGTAATAGACTAATAGTAGTAGATAATCATAGTAATTGAGTAGCAGTAGTTTATATAATAGTTGGTATGTATATATATAGTAGTTGAATTAACAATGAACTAATAGTAGTAGACAAATAGTAGTAGTAGTTTATATAATAGTTGGTACAGTCTACTACTACTGTTACATCTAACAACTAGTAGAAAATGTCTTTGGATTGGAAGTGTTGATGTGCCATCATCACATGTAGTTAGTTTTTCTTTATCATGTTTCAATTTCATTTGCATATTGTCAATCTGAACCAGATGCTAAACAGTGAGATGCTACTGGTCTCCCAACAGGTATTTCGCCTTTATTTATTTATTGATTAAATATATAATCTATTCGTCTTGTTCAACAACAACAAAATTGCAACAGTTCATTACACACAGAACCTCTATTACCAATTATAGAGAAGGGAAGCAACAGTTCTTTTCCTGAAAGAGCCCTCCAGGCCCCAACTAGCTAGTAAGTTCCTTCTCTCTCAGTATCTAATCTCCACTCAATTCTATATTATCCAAATCAATTACAATTTCATGGCAATCTTGTATAGCTCCACAAGCTAAAAGGATGTTGATAGTATTTTTTTCTTCTTCTTGAGTTTACTAAGGATTGAGGGCATATAAGCATGTATGCAAATTTATATATATACAACAACTGAAACAATTGATTATATAGAGTTAATGGTTGAGACTTAGTCATGTCTATGAGAATTTGACATGTCACAAATTAACTCTCATACTCGCTCCAATGCTTGGATCCAAGTCGAAAGTGTCTTGGTTGATTCTGAATCATTAACTCTTTGGCTGAGATTCGCTACTCACTTGATTATAACTTTATATGTAGTAGAAAGACAGGATGGATGAGAGGCTTTTGGGAGCAGAAGTGAACAAAAGTAATAGTTTGAGAAAAAGGATTTGTGAGGAGGAGAAGAAGATATGGAGGATTGCATTTCCAGCAATAGTGTCCAGGATCACTCTTTTTGGTGTTTTTGTGGTCACACAAGCTTTTATTGGACACATTGGTCAAATAGATCTTGCTGCTTATGGACTTGTTCAAGTCATTTGTCTCAGATTTGCAAATGGAGTTTAATTAGTAAGTTCTTTTCTGATATCTCTATCATTTCAAACATCTCAATTACGACCATTCTGATATTTATTTGCAGTTGGGCATGTCGAGTGCTACTGACACTATGTGCGGACAAGCATTTGGCGCGAAACAGAACCACATGTTGGGTATCTATTTGCAAAGATCATGGATCATTAATCTTGTTACTGCCACAGTTCTTGTTCCGGTCTTTGCCTTCTCAGGATACATCTTCAAACTAATCGGCGAGGAACAATCCATTGCAGAAGCTGCTGGATACATCTCTCCCTGGTTCATTCCAGTGGTCTATTCTCTGGTGTTTGTTTTCACCATCCAGAGGTTCTTACAAGCACAACTCAGAAACATGATCATAGGATGGGTTTCCTCTGCAGCATTTGTGATTCATGTATTGTTGTCGTGGCTTTTCGTGATCCAACTGAATTGGGGGATTCCTGGGGCTATGACTGCAATGGCTATATCGGTTTGGTTACAGGTTATTGGATTGTTTGCTTATATCTTCGGTGGTTGGTGCCCGGATACATGGAAAGGATTTACCTTAGCCGCCTTCAACGACTTACTTCCTGTACTAAAGCTCTCACTAGCTTCAGCTGCCATGCTTTGGTAACTCAATTTATTACCTTTTGCAATTGTAGTTACCAAACAAAGACTATATACTCATATGTGTTTTGGTTAATTTATAATTGTCACAGCTTAGAGCTATGGTACAATTCTGTTTTGGTCATATTGGCTGGATACATGAAAAATGCAGCTGTCTCAATATCAGCCTTCTCCATCTGGTAAGGCTAAACTGAAATCTCTTTTTTCTTTTTGTAACTGGACATGCCAATAACAATGTTGTGATTTTAAGAGAATTGTCATTGTGCAGCCTCAATGTCTCAGCTTGGGAGTTTATGATATGTAATTATGTATTGGCTTCTTGGCCTGTGCTAGGTATATATTAGATTATGTACCGGCTTCTTTTTATCCAAATTGCTAGAGAAAACATTCAGGCCGTTACACAATGCATGGTTTGTTTGTTTGTTTGTGCAGTGTGAGGGTTTCGAATGAATTGGGGAGAGGGAATACAAAGGCTGCAAAGTTCTCCATTAAAGTCATCATTAGTACTTCATTTTGCATGGGAGTGATTTTTTGGGTTCTATGCTTGGAATTTGGTGGTACCATAGGTTACATCTTTACAAGTAACACACAAATTGTGGAATCTGTGTCAAGCCTCTCTGTCTAGCCTTTTCGACTCTACTAAACAGTGTACAGACAGTGCTCTCAGGAGTTGCTGTTGGTGCTGGTCGGCAAAGTATGGTTGCTTATGTTAATATTGGTTGTTATTATGTGATTGGGGTGCCATTAGGAGTTCTTCTGGGATTCGTGGCTGATATGAAAGTCAAGGTATATATATAATTTTCATCGAATCTCTACGTGTTAATGTAGTTCTTAATTTTCTTTCAATTTACTGTTAATTGAATATTGCTTTGTTTGAATTCACAGGGTATATGGATTGGAATGTTAGTTGGAGTTGTGATTCAATCCTTGGTGCTTGGTTATATTACTTCACGAACTGATTGGGAGGAACAGGTGAAAGCAAGTGAATATGTATGTAATTTGCTTGAATATTAATTTTGAAACTAACATTGATACCGTTTCTTGTAGGTGAATAAAGCATCAGAACGCTTAAATAAGTTCTTGAAACCTAGTGAGGACGTGAAAGAATCAATTCAATTGATGAGATGTCTTCTGCTTCAAGCTCTCGCTCCCGTGGCGGTGGCACTAACTTTGCTGTCACAACAAACGCTTAGTAAGGCAAGTGGTTGATTTCACTTGATTCCTCGAGATCTCAGTTTTAAGTCTCGGTGTTTGTACATTTACTGATAAATAAAAAAATTAAGAAAAGAAAAAGAAAAAAACTTTGCCTCCACAGTTCCCAGCTAGTTTTTCTTTTCTTTTGTGAAAAGAGATGGGTTGGTTTTTTCTTTTCAGTTTAAATTTCTCTTTTGATGAATGGGCAGGGCCCAGGGATAGGTTTCAAGGCCCAACCCAATAATTTTGAAGCAGATTTCTTTACCTGGATCAATCCTATAATTTTGATGGGCTGGACATGGTGTAAGGGAGAGATTCACTAATTTTGATACTTGAACACGATCATTGTACGTGCCGAATTTGTATTTACTTATAAAACACATATTACTCTAACACGACACATTAACATAAGATGCTAGCTCAAATCTTTGTTCTCTCGTGATAGAAATAAACAAATAAATAATCTAATCAATTTAATTTAATAAAGATTGGAACTGTGGTGCAACAATGAAATAAGGTATTTTCCAGAGATTTGAGTATGATAAGATAAGCATGCAATGCAGTACTAGAAAGAAGTAGTCAACCAAGTTATGATGCTAGAAAACATATATGATCAAAAGAAGTTAAAAGATGGAGACAAACCAAGTGGGGGCTGTGTCTGTGTGCATGGCTTATATGTTGTCTAATACTCAATGTTATGTAATGCATTGTCCTCAACTCAGCCCCTACCTACCATCACCATCACCATCACCATCACCATCACCATCACTGTAACAATCAAAATCACAATCACTTTTGGTTTCAGGTGATGCATGCATGCTCTCTTTCTCTAATTGATCAATTTCAAGAGAGAAAGATGAGGCATTGAGTGAAGCAATGGGTCTACATTACCTGCTATTCTTCTCATTGACTCTACCACTGCCACTACCATTCCTACCTTGCATAGACACGGGTACGAGATAGAGACATGACACGAAACATATATATATACGACGGGACATAAAATTTATACACGAGAAGAATATATGTGATAATAATAAATGGTAATTTATAAATAAAAAATGTCGGATACGTATCGAGCTCGAGCACGAGCACGTTGGGAAGATGAAAGTGTTTGTATGTTGATCATAGCTAGGTAGATTGATAGGTCAATACGTCTGAGTAGGTACGTGCGTGTGTAGAGGTGGAGGGTGGGCACGGCATTGCCTTGCATTGCATGTTTGTGTGTTGATTCGACTGTTTCTTGTAAAAAGTTTATTCCCTGCACGAGGAGTGAGGACCCATCTCTCAATTGCTCTTTCAAACTACACATTGTAAAGTTTATAGTATTAGTACAGTACCATTTGCTGTTCCCTTGCTACCTACTACAACCAATAGGCTTCTCGGACTATGTAGATAAGCAATATGTTTTTTAATGATCTTGAATACAAATTATAATCACGAGTACTTCACCAAGGCATGTTGAGCCTGACGGATTAAGTGTTTTTATTCCTTTTAAGGTATCAGGTTTGAGCCTCATTATCGACGGTATGAGGTGAGATTTAATTTCTCTTAAAAATGGAAACCTACCCGACTCGTATTTTCTCTGTTGTTTGAGGTTGCAATTATTTTAGTTCTCAACCATAGCAAGATTGTGAATCAATTTCTCACACGGATTGTAATGGGAGGTACATTATAGCCACCAGCCTCGTGTAGAGAATATTATGTTGGATCTCTTTTGCAGCTCAAATGTCTGGAATGAGTGATTAGTTTCTCCGACAAACAGTTGTTTGATTAATGCTTATGTTAGGCCTTAGTTATGCACGTCCACACATTTATTTTCTTATAAATCAACATTTGTTGAGTTCAAATGAATGTTTTGGATCGGGTTTATGGTGTGAACATAAGAAGCAATATGATAACACTTTATAATTGACCCAAAAGTGTGCATTATATTATACTAAAGCTGTTACAGAACGTAAAGATTGACTCTCCTATCCCACATGGTAATTAACTAATAGGAGTATTTATATATTGATCAAAACCAGAACCTTAATTAATTATGATCTTACAGTATAGGGAAAAAAGAACAGATCCATATTGTACTGTAAGTGTAAAAAAAAATTACTCCAACAGTTCAACTACAAGTTATGCAATCAATATTGTGAAGTTGGGAAAAGAAAGGGACAGGCTCGTAAGCAACAACCATACATTATTTATACATACATGTAATCATGAACACAGTATGTTGAAAACATAGCATCACAATCATGCTTGCTCCCAAAAGTATTTGCAGGTGTTCACGTGAAAAGTTTTTTTGGGTACGAGGCACACATCATTCATATCTCACAACACAAATAAATTACATAACTTTATCATACACTATGTATATATATATTATGCCACGGACCGAGATAATCGACCCCATCACGATCAAGAACAATAAGCACGCATATTAAGACGAGTGAATAGCATTTGAGTCGCAAGTACAGAAGTATAGCTATTTTCAAAACAAACTATATAGTAAAATTAATTCAAGATCAGCTCATTAATCATTGTTCTTGAATTATGCAAAATTATTGAGATTTGGGAAATGATAGGTAGCTGAAACAAAAGCAGATATGGAGTATGTAATTCAAATATGTTGGTGACTTAAGATTCCTTAATGGCACATTCCAAGAATAAAAATCCAACATTTGTATGAGGTGATGATAGCAGCTAGCGCATGCAGGGATGCACATGGCAAGGACAGGGAGAAAAGTTGGGCAGTAAAGCTTTGTGTTCTTGCTTTCAGAGCTATAACAAATAAAGGTTCTCAATATAAATTCAAAACTTTCCAACTTCACTCTACCTCCCACAAAACAAAACAAGGTCCTCAGTGTGGAAAATGATTCAAGGTCTCAATTTTCAAATGTCAAACATAAACAGCCATGCAGAAACCACATTGAATTTTTCATACTTTATATATATTGTGCTACTTTGAAATTTAACCTACGTTCTTAGTTTGACTTTCACCTATTTTATCTTTCTCCCTCAAATTTCATGGCACTATGTACACACATAGACAACTGTAAAGAGCGGTAATGAGATGGTTGAAATTAACTGTAAGGATATGAAATGAATTGTTTCAAAAGGTTGCGTTTCGTGGTGTGAACAAGGCCAATGACAAATCGACAATTGCTTTGCGCGGACAGATTTGGTTTAATTGCTGTGTGCGGTGGAGCGACGAAATTGCTGACCACATGCACAGACAATGGTGTCTTTTAAAT
Source organism: Pelargonium nanum (assembly GCA_036897485.1). NCBI lineage: Eukaryota > Viridiplantae > Streptophyta > Magnoliopsida > Geraniales > Geraniaceae > Pelargonium > Pelargonium nanum. The sequence goes on along the minus strand of JAYMTF010000572.1, from coordinate 22,163 downwards.
TACACAAAGCGGTAAATATTTTCAAAACAACACTAATAATGTCTCCAATTAATAATGCATAATTGACAGTACACATAACAACTGTGCACTGCACAAACCTAAACCCAAATGCGCCTATATATGCTCCCCTCACTCTTCTCTAAACTCTCACCACCACATTTGCTCCTATATACTTCATATATTCAGAAATGGGTGAAGTGGCCATGGGATCAGATCAGTTCAAGCACTTGGTGATAGTCAAGTTCAAAGAAGATGTGGCTGTGGAGGAGATTCTCAAGGGCATGGAGAAGCTTGTTTCTGAGGTTGACACCGTCAAGTCCTTTGTATGGTACGTACCAAACCCCAAGTTAGAGGTAGGTTGTAGTAGGCAACCGCCCACCCCAGCTTCCTTAAACTTTTTAATACTAATATTACTTTGAGACCCTCGATTTTTATCAATATTGTCTTGAAATGTATGCACATGCTTCTTTCGAGCTAGGGGTGCTTCTTTCGAGATATGGGTAGGCTGTAGTAGGCAACCGCCCACCCCACCTTCCTTAATATTGTCTAAAAATATATGTTTACGCTTCTTTCACAGTCTGGCTCATTTCTCTGGTTTTTTCGGTAGGGGACAAGACATTGAGAGCCTAGAGATGCTAAGGCAAGGCTTCACGCACGCCTTCTTGATGACCTTCGACAAGAAGGAAGATTTCACTGCCTTCCAAAGCCATCCCAACCATGTCGAGTTCTCTGCTACATTTTCTGCAGCCATAGACAAGATTGTACTTCTTGATTTTCCGGCGGTCATTGCTAAGGCGGCGCCACCTCCACCTCCGGCACCGGCACCGGCATGATCACACAATATTCAAGCTACTACTGCTGCCATGTATGAGAGTGTTGTTTGTATCATGAGTCTTGTTTGGTTGTATGGTTATGGATGTAAAAACTATCCTACCTTGCTATGCATCTTCTTCATCATTGTGTTTTGCTTTTGAATGAAGCATATATATGTAAAAGCAGTGCTTTAAATTATTTTGTGATGCAATAATACAGACCCATAATCCATATCTATATCTTATGGCTCACAAAATCAGCACATGCTGTTCAAATCCTAAGAAATCTAAGGATGGGCCTGACTGCAAACTAAGCTGAAAGGACTCAATGTTTAAAGACCCCATCTATAAAACTCATGTCTGCCACTATATTTGCTTCTAATTAAGTCCACATCAAGAGATTTAACAAGTTCAAAAATTAAATTAAATTAAATTAACTTGAAACTTCTATTTGTGCCCTTTTTAACTTTTAAACTCATGGCATGGTCACAAAAACAATATTGTGAGAGACCCATTAATTGGTGGTTGAAAGATTAAAGGATGAGATCATGGGAGCATATGAAATGGAAAAAGTTAAAAGATGGTTTGATTTGGGACCTTGAAAATGCTATTTATGGATCAAAATTAAAATAAGTAAAAAAAGACTAAAAGCATAGTGTTATTGGCTGACTAATTAAAAGTAGATTCTCTGCTTTGATCCTTTTTTTATCAGTCTGTACTCTCCAAGAAACCCCCCATTTCTGAACAATCAAAGAGGCATGAGAGGAGGGTGGAAAATGATGCAGACATCCAACAAATCAATTAGCCCAATCACTTACATCTTCCCATCATACTGATCAATGTCTTCAAGATAAACTCGGGTTTACACGTGGATTTGTGGACTTAAGTTAGGAGACAAATCAGACAAGTCACTGGGTCCGAACAAATTACCACAATATATGGTTTCGCTTAGGTGGGCAGCCCAATGTACCATGATCCTACACCATTGCAAGGTTTGCAGATGTTTCAAGCTGTAGAGAGCTACAAGTTACTACAATTTGTGGTTCCATATAGACCTAATGAGAAGAAGACCAATATACACAAATCTAGGTATATTTTATGTTGTTGAATTCACAGGCACTTTTGAGAACAATGAGTCTAACAAGAGGGCTCTCTGTGAGGCTATGGTTTAGCTTCCTACTCCAATATGGTGTACCAGGAAAAATGGATATGTACCCATTGTTGAGCCATAGTTTTGATGGTTGGGCCTAGTATATGCATGTAATTTGGTACATATATTTTATATAACAGTATAAAAAACGAGTACTAATCTAATCTCTTAACAACATTTACTTTCAACATCGTCCAATGATCAGATTGTTGATTTCTTCGACAAAGCACATCCATCGAAGCAATTTTACGATCTTGTTCACAAACTTAAGTACCACCTTAAGCTTGAGAGGGTGTCAAAGTCAGCAACTTGCGATTTGCAAGTTCCCTATGCACATCCAAATTGCTCTGTACATGTCACCACTACACTAATAACCCAACTTATTTCTGTATATTCATACCACATTCTCTGCATATTCATCATCTCATGCTCCACTTGCTCATATGATCAAATCTCTAACTACAAATAGAAATATAAAATTAATGTATTTGTACGGAACATTATAGTAAATAAAACATAATATCTTTCGATCGTTCTTATGTGCCATCATGTTTATTGTACACATTCAATTTCGGTATCAAGAAATATGGACAAAGAATAAAAATTATATGAGGATAACAACAACAATCCTGTATCACAACTGTGTTCATGTAATTAAAAAATAATTTGATTTCAGTGATGAACAATTTTGTTCATATAATTAATTTGATTAAGATCTCGACCTAGCATAAATCAATAAAGAGAAGTTCACTCTGTCCTGATCATCTTTCTCCTCCAACCAGAGCCTACTATCCAAGCCACTCCTCGTCCTGAACATGAACACAGCGCACGACCCAGAAACAGGATTGAAGAACCAGTCATGAACATCCCACATCACATCCACCACCAACCCATCCACGAAAATCGTCTGATTCCCCCGAAAATTCCAATGCAATCTCTTCACACAAATCACCATTTTCTTATCAATCAAAACCAACAGCACCGGATGTTTCTTCAATCCATCTTCGTCTTCACAACATCTGATTAAAATGTCGTGAACCATGCCCGTCTCGCTGAATCGGGCTCTGGTGGTGTACAGGGCGTTCCCGGAACACTCCTCTCTCCGGGAAATTAAGTGGGCTTTGGCCACCGGAGCGCCGGCAGCGAACTTCCCGGCGGCGGACACGTCCCCCAAAATGAGGCCGATTTCTGAATCCATCGTGATCAGGACATAGAACCCGTCGACGGGTTCGGGTCCGGACCCGAATTTGGCATTGGAGAGATCCCAGAAAGCTTCGACTTTTGAGTTCTCGGACTCCATGATCAATTTCCTTCCTTTCTTCTTCCGGAAGAATCTGGAATTGGCGTCGAGCGCGAGGGACGACGGCGGGTGGGTCCCGAAGTCGACGGCGAGTCCACGGCCGGAGTGGCTGTTGGACCATGTGACGGTGACGAAGTGGCGTTTCTGGGAGGAGAGGACGATTCTGTAGACGCAAGTGACGGCGTTTTGGACGGAAGGGACCAATTTGGGAGAGACGCAAGCGTTTTTGGAGTAGCTTGAACAGGAATTGTAAGAATGGGACACGTTCACCGAGTTGTCGCTAAAACAAGAAACCATGTCTCGCATTGTGAATACAAATTCTGCAGAAACTGAGTGAAAGTAGAAACAGAGATCTACAGATAAATGTAGGGTTTTGTTGGCGGTTTATATGAAATGTGAGAGTATTGTAATTAAAAGGGAATTTATAAAGGAATGATATTAATTAAGAAAAAAGTCAGAGCTGATCTGAATTCTTATTATATATCTCCAATTTCTGACATGATCGTGGGAATTTTAGGGATGGATGAAATTGAGAATCTAAGAAAAGAAAGTTTTATAAAAGTCAACCAATCAGAGCGATATGATTTGCATAAACTTGAAATTTTGTTAGAGTATGTTTTTGGGGAAATATGTGGGTTAATATATGGTATTATGGAAGTGAATTATGTTGTGATTTCATTGTGATAGTGGTCTGATTTTGGAATTGGCCATTGGGATAATTTTGACAGTGAAAGTTGACCACCAATAAATAGACTTACATGTTGCCAACCCTCCTATAATAAGCTGCCAACCCTTGTACTCATTTTCTTACTTTTAATATTACTATATTTTTTTGAAGTTAGCTCTAAAGCATTAGTTTTGAATAGTGTTTGTGTATATTCTTTTGACGGGTGCGAGGTTCATCAGAGGCTGTTTGTTTAGTCATCAAAGTTAATCACAAAATAAGAGATAGAGGAGACGGATTTTTTTATCCGTCACCTACAGTTGACGTGAGATGAAGAAGAAACATTAATAGAAGCAAATGTTGCGAGCTCCTCCTTTGCAGCCTTTTGGGTATTGACTTGTGACTCCAAATTTAATAGTCTCTCTCTCCTATTAAATTTAAACTGTACTGTGCTACCCCATTATTTGTGGGTGTGTCTTGAGAAAGAAAAAAACGGAGAGCAATGAAGATTGAAGACAGGCTTTGGGACACCAAGGGAGAATAAATGAAATTGAATTTGTATTCATCTCATCCTCATGATTTTGAGTTCTGAAAAGCTTAGAAGAGGCATGTGATTGTGAATATGAGAGAGAAGAGACATGACATTACATGTGATTGGAACATAAATCTATGCATTACACTGTTTTATCATTAATTCAAACTGTTTATGACACTGTAGTATTCTATTTCTATTTCTTCTTCTTCTTTTTGATGCAATATACTAGTACTGTATGATAGATGGGAATGGGATGGGGGCAAAGCACAATGAAGATGGTATACAATAATGAGGCAAACCCAAACTCACTCTTGGGGGGTACCCTAGCCTCTTCGACTTAGTAGATATCGTGGACATGTTTGGTTTCTCGTAAACCTCATTTATGATTGTTCACTAACTCAACATTGAAACAGGAAGAAAATGGAAAAAAACTAAAATAGAAACCGAAAGAATGTGCAAAGTTATGAAATGACGAATATAAACGTTCAAAACGAAAGTAATATATTATTAATACATTTTTAGGAAATGACAAAAATAGACACCAATAAAACCAGGTAGATTTGTGAAACACACTCTCATTGAAGTTCTATCTTTATATTAGTTAACATTCTCTCAAATGAGACAGTAATGTTATCGAACAAGCTCTGAGAGTGTCCCTAGGATTTCTACAAGTCTTGTACAACAAAAGTTATTGGGTAATGTTGGCTACAAATCTCCTTTTCAAAGTTGATCTCCTGCTGAAGCTCTATAAATTCCCTGATCAAATGAGCTCCTGTGTAAATATGGAAAGAAGTGCTTATTTGGTAACACTACTTTTGCATTTCTTTCTTTTGTTGAATTTTTTCATGGCGGTGACTTGCGAGAAAAGTTGTTTAAATTAAAAATATGGACTTGTAGATGATGGCCTCCTACAATGGCCAATGAGGGCCTTGATGTAAGGATCAGAAAGAAATATATCATCCCACAAATGCCCTTACAGGGAACATGTTCCACCAACTGAAAATAATAGACATAAAAATTGTATACAGTTCGTTTGAACACTTCCAAATCTTCAATACTAGCTCTCTCTAAATACATTCCAGCACTGTTATATGTTCTTTAGTGGAAAAAATTGGGTGAGCTTGTTAGTATGTAGTATAAAAATGTTGTCATACTGAATTATTATACAAACATCAATGGAGTCATATCTTATAGTTTTGTTTAATCAACCACCACGCCCATATATGTTACTCTTATCAATAGAATTCACCAACTAGTGCAGGAGTGTGGATATATTATGCCTTTCAGATGTTATTCCTTTTAAAAAAAAAAAAACATTATCGAAACAAGATGTGACTGATCAAAAGTCAAGTTGAACTCATTGAATTCAGAAAATTTCAAGAAATTATGCATGACTTGATGCTTCAATAAATACATCAGGTGCAACAGACAGCCAAAAAACAACCATACTCTGATACCTGAAATAGTAAGTCAATGAAAAGTAGAAGAACAACCTTCATCTTTGCAAGCACTTGCTACTAGATAGGACTGACATAATTAGCAAATCTACCTGTCATCAAGTGAGAAAACAAAAATCAATTCACACTCTTACAAAGAAGATGGTACATGATGCTGGGATCCCAGCAGTTAAACTCAAGATGGTGATTTGCAAATTTAACTGATGGTATTATCTAAGCTAGCCTCTCTTCTCTTTTTTCTCCCCCAAGCTCCCCATGCAATGTTTGCCTCTTAGGGTTCATTGTTTTCTTTTTCTTTTTTCCTTTTTATTAGTGTAGCTACGAAATGTTTATAAAAAAAGGTCCCGAGGGATGAAACCCATAACCTTCCACTCCATCAACCCCCAACTCACTCACAAAATATGAGGATCAAGAGATGCAAATGAATGTTAGCCAGTAGTTTAAACTATTATTAAGGCTTCAGTGTGCAGTGCCACCAACACCCTCAAGATTAGAAGCTTAGAACATATGTCATCATGTATTCCAACACAATCAAAAGAGTTTATGCATCTGAACACTAAAAGATACTCGCTCCTCAAAATGAGTGTTCACTTTCTCTATATAAAAAAATGTCTCAAAATTAGTCTCCACTTTCCTTTTTTGTTAGATATGCATGAATTGCAAACAATCTCCCTGAGATAGGTTAGTTAGAAGCTCCTAAGTTTGTTACAATAAGAGCACATGGAGTCTAAGGGGAAAATGCAACTCCAACTAATTCACACTCAATTTTTACAAAAGGAGTAATTACATACTCATTTTGGGATCGAGTAAGTATAACCATTTGAAATAAGAAGACAAAAGTTCCAAATCCCGAGCCCATACATTCAATATTTCAAGCTTGAGTTAAATAAACTACTAAGGTGGCGTTCAAATTAAAAAAAATGGAATGGATATGGCTAATAAGAATTAAGTACAAATTCATTCTCTTGGCCAAAAAGTTGGAATACAAACAAGAAAAATGACATTCTTATTATTGATTCTTGTTAGAATTCTACATTTACCTAAGATATGGTTAGACTCCAAAGCACATCAAAGGCAACAATTCATTTTCCCCACGATCATCATCACGAAAAGCTAACATTTTCTCAAAGAAGAAAACTTTTAAACCCCTTTTTCAGGAATCACAACTCATAACCCACCTTACTAAAAAGAAAAAATGATCACTTTGTAATTCAGGGTGGTGACAAACATATAACAGTAAAGTGAGAAGCATTACCTTCAGCTGAACAGTTGACGTCACTTGGGAGCTTGGAGACGAGGCAGGCGGAGGCAATAGCGCTGTGGGCGGGCATAAGAGAGCTCAATTCTCGCCGCAACAATCTTCGAGCACAGTCAAAAAGAGGCAAAATTGAATCAAATACAGCGATTAGTAGTCTTTGTAAATACTTGCACATATACGTATACTGTATGCAGAGATTCCAGAAACTGAGACAAAGAAGAACAAGTACCTGGGAGACGCCGAGCTATGACGAGTGGAAAAACCGAGACGATGCACGAAATTGGGGCGAATGGACGGAAGTGGTGACTGTGAAAGTGCTCTCGTTGAAGTTGATTGTGCTGTTCTCCATGCTGTACGGACAAATGTGCATCTTCCACCAATTGAAGCTGCCATTTTCTCTCGCTGGAATCGAACCCTAAAACCTCTGTTAAACCCCCAATTTCTTCTCTTTTTTTGTTGTGCGGGTCTGTGTTTGGTTCCTCGTGTATTATTTCATTGGATATGGGTACTCAATCGGGCTTCCAGGTGGCCCATCTTCGGTTAACGGCCCGGCCCATAAGATGTGCTTTTGAGACACGAAATATAGTTCTGAAAATAAAAATACTTTGAATTGGAAATAATTCAAACAAAGTTTTAATTTAAAATGTGATATGTCATACTCAAACCGATAAGTTTGTAAGGAAAAAGTACTATAGTGTCTGCATCATCAAATTTAAAAAGTCCAAGTTTGATGCATATTTCTAAACATGTCCCCATCTTTTTTAAGCTGTATTATTCGTTATAAAAATTCGTTCTTGTAATTAGGTTCCATTTTCTTGAGGCTTTGCGTTTCCTCCATGTTGTCTACATGTGAGGTATCAGTGTTGTCAAGTCGTCCTCCTTCTAAGGTTTTGGTCGGTTCTAAAGTTTTCAAGTTGTCTTCTTACTTGTTGTTTTCACCAAATGTTACATCAAAACTCCTTTTTCTGGGATTATTATTTTACATCTAGACCTGTAAAATGAGACTTCTCATAATTGAAGCCTCTATAGTGCCTAAATTAGGTACATTCTCAAATCATGCCAATCTTTAGGCCGGGTTTTAGCCTTTTGCTTCTAAATTGTTTGTCTCTGTCTATTTATATCTAATTGGGGTTGTTTATTTCTTAGTTGTTCATGTGAGTCTCCTACTTAACTTGCGCCTCAAGTCGCTTCTTGCGTACTATTCCAACGCGAAGCTTTATGTTGAGTTTGGAATAAGCCAATAGCGTATTGTGATGCTCATTTTAACGCGCTTTGCAGAGATCGTTGAAATGTCTCTTTCCAACAATAATTCGATAACCAATACTAAGCTACTAAACTTTGTCTTTACCAACCTCCATAACTACACATCAACCCATCCACCACCAAGCAATAACGTACTCGTGCTAAACATGCCAATTGTTAGAATTACAATTGTCCGAATTATGAAAACGTTTTGATCACAATTCACAAATCCACCAACTTCATCAATAATTTTGATGGAATGAAAAGAAACGATAGATAAAGAAACATAGGAATATAAATATAGGGCAAAGGGTCGACATCAAAAACCAGCAAAGCAACAACTGTTAAAGATTGAAGAGTGATTAGATATGGTAGGGTCCGTAGCGTTATTAGGAGGAGCAGCAAGCACCAGCTCAGCCTTACACGGCCGGTCACTTTCGCCATCTCCAAACCCTAAATTTAGCCGTTGCGTTGCATGCTCTCTCCAACGTGTCTTCCTCATTTATCACCTAAATCCAGCTAGCACCTCTGTTTTCTTCTTTTTAAATATACTTTCCAATTACTGTATTGCCCACGTGTCATCGAAACGATTACTATTTAAGGTTAAACTATTGGATTTGAGTGCGCCACTAAAGTTTGCTAAATGTGTGGTTTAGTGATATTTGGGTGATTCTGGATTAAGCAAAGCAACAAACAACAAAAGCATATATGTGATGAGTGTGAGCCGCCAAATCAAAATTGGGACCTGACCGACATAAACCTTAGCTGTTCATAATTATTGACAAAGTAAATATAATTCGTAATTATGATTTAACTATGTGTCACATATGTATTGGTTATTGATATGATAATATGTATCTTTTGGAATGTAAATCTTGTTCCAAAACGAAGCATCGCTTTGTAGCTTGATATGAAATTTTCATTTCAATTTTTGTTTTAATCCAAGCATGGTAAGAAAAAATGAATAATTTTTCCCGTATTAATATAAATTAAACTACAGATGGTCAGCAATTCAAAACTCTATAGCATGACATGACTATGAAGGAGGGTACATTTGGAAGGTTACCCATGAACCTGCTTACATCATCCAAATACTTGAGTGAGTTGGGTCCACATCATCAACCAATATTTGTAAGTATGGATATCTCCTCCTTAGGAGAAAATCAAAATTCATTTATCTACATTTCATAGTATATTTATTTTTCTCTCTTTCTCTTTGTGCAGTGTTTTGAAACATGGAAAAGATTTTCATTCTCACACAAAAGCTGATACATACACACATACTAGTCTTTATTTAACAATGTGTTCCTTTGTTTCGTCATCATGCACTCATAAATGAAAACCTAAAAGTTTTACATTGAGTTCAGTAACACTATCCCCTTGTCCTAATGTCAGGGACCTATCGGACTACTAGTTCGAATTAAGAAACAAAAGATAATGCATTCTGACAATTTGAAGTGATCATCAAAATTTTATTATTTGTTATATTAACTCAAATTTTAGTGAATATTTAATATAGATCTATACAATTTAATATAGAACATTTTTTTCTATCTTTAAAATTGTCGGAACAAAAAAATTATAATTTTCGGAGCACGTAAAAGTTTTTTTACATGAAAGTATATAACAAAATTTTTATTATTTTTATTTTTAAAAAAGAATAGTGGAAAATGAGTTAAAGAAAGAAAATATATAACCCGTGCATTGGCATTGGCATTGGCATTGCAAAGGCGTGAGTGTATTTTATTACATTATCCCGTAAATCAGGGGGAAAAATAAACAAAACGCGGTTTCAGCTGTTTTGGCGTTTCCCACTCTCTTCCCCAGACTCACTCACTCACTCACTCACTTCTCTCTTCACTCACTTTCACAATCTCTCTCTCTACAAAGTACAATCCAAACACCTCTCTGTTTATCTCTAACCTCTTCTTTGCTCTCTTCCCCACAAACCCTAACTCTCCATTCTCTTCTCTTCTCTTCTCGTTCTCTGTGCATTTCCTCTTCTCTCAAACCCTACCCACCCCACCCCCAGATCTGCTCACATTCCTCATTCTAGCTATGCCCCACTAGCTTCCTATGGCCACCTCCGACCCCAAGACCCGTCCCCGTCCCGGTCCATGGCCACCGGCACCGGAATCCAAAGCAATGCCGCCGGCTTCCTGGGCCCAGCGCACCGGTTTCCGTCCCAAGTTCTCCGGCGAGACCAATGCCAGCGACTCCGGCCAGATTTCACTTCCGCCCAAACCTTCGAAGCAGCCTGATTCCAAGCCGGATCTCGAAGCCGGCAAGCCTAGGGCCGCGCCGCCGCCGGCGGTGAACGGAGAGCAAGACAGCGTGAAGGTTCCGCCGTCGAATGGTAAGGATCAGAGTGTGAAGAGGCGGAGGGACTCCGATGGAGTGCCTAAGAGTTCGACCCCCGCCCCCAATGGTACTGTGGACCCGCCGGCGCAGCCCCGGAGACCGGCGAGGAGTGAGGAGGTGATTGATGTGTTGCCGCAGAGTGTTGTTGATGACGATGGGTTTGGGGCAAGGCATTCGCACATGAAATACGAGCTCAGAGACACACCTGGACTCGGTCAGTTTTTACTTGTCAATAGATTTTATTTCAGTTGATTATGTTGGTAATTCAGATGAGTTTCTGTCACAAATTGTTTATTAGTGGTTAGTAGATATAATAGTAGTTTAACTTTTTGAGAACGATTGATGGTATGAAAAGGCCTATGCTTCTGCAAAGTTCATTATTTTACTTGCCATTGGCACTAATTAAACAAAAAAAAAACATTTTGACAGTAAAAGATGTGTTTTTTTATTTAATATTATTTATATTTCAACAATTTGAAATGGCTTTTGTATGTTTGTAAATTGTTCCAGTGCCAATTGGTCTATACGGATTCCAGCATTACCTTTCATTGTTGGGTTCTTTGATTCTTATTCCGCTCGTCATAGCTCCAGCAATGGGCGGCACTCAAGTGAGCACTCTTAATCTAACTTTTAAGTGTTAAATATTATTTCCCAAGAAAAAAATCTACATGTTCTGTGTAAAATATGGCATATATGGCTTTGTCTGATTGGGTTAGTGGATGTAGGAGGATACTTCGATAGTGGTATCGACGGTCCTATTTGTTTCAGGAGTGACCACACTGTTACATACATCATTTGGGTCAAGGTTGCCCTTAATACAAGGTCCTTCATTTGTTTACTTGGCTCCAGCATTGGCGATAATCAATTCCCAAGAGTTTCAAGGACTGGAAGGAAATGTACGATCCTAAACTCTTCTATCTTAAATTGCTAAAAAAGAACTTTGCACTTGTGTTTTTTGTGTTTGTTAACATTCAGCTATATCAAATCACTAAGCAATAGACTAAAATACTCACAATTGTGTAGCATTGTTCCTTAGACACACAAATATACTTATATTTGTGTTTATATATTACGTACATATAATATTATGTATATATGCTTAAACTCATCGTGCATAATGCTGTATAACTTACCAAAACTGAAGTTACAGGCATAAAGATGATACATAGGTTCTAATGGCACTAGGTAATGCTTAATATTTTAAGAAAGCAAGTAATAGAAGTTAGGGTTTTATATTGTGTAATTTCATTCTCCTGTCTTCATAGAGCAATTTTGATTTTACTAGTGTTATGTAGTATGTACATACTTTTCAATAATATGTGCAGTATCTTCCCCTCATAATTGAGCATACCATTTTTGTTTAAAACATGGTTTTTGGCATGCACAATGGTATATCTAAATGACCGATTTGTATAAAAGGATATTATGACCTTCTTAGCTTTTTGTTAAGCTCTTATTTAGCTGGACTTGCTAATTGGTTGGGTCTGCGCTTTCATGCTATAAAACTTCTAACAACTACTTTGAGTCATTTCATTCATGTAGAACTTTTTGTTTGGCACTCATTGTGACCTTAGTTGTCATTACTAAACATTTCCACTAAACAGTGGCACGATAACATCAAAACTCCATCCTTCCTCATGCCATGCCCGTATCTTGACTACACTCTTCTTCACTGTTGGATTTGATTCTAGATTTTGTTTTTACTGTAACGAGTCGCAAGATTGCCAGCAACACTGTTGCATATGAAATAAAGATAACCAGCAAGCAAAATCATTCGTCATATTAATTATCGGTTCCACAGGATGATGGGATGAATATTAATTCTTTCCAACCTCTCTGAGAGGCAATGTGGAAAGCTAATATACCTTCATAGTCTCACATTTTTTTGTATATATTTGTCTTTTGGTTTGGTTCATAATTCATGAACTCTATGATCCTTCATTTCGAGTAGTTTAATTTCTTGTCCTTCTGTGTAAGATGAAGCAAAACTTTATCCATTTTTTCTGATTTATTAACACGAACGAGTTCTCGAAAATTTGTTATCTGAGCATTACAACCATCTTCTCTTAATTCTTATAATTGCTCTATTCACTCTACAATATGCTTTTGATTTAACGAGTAAACAATTGCAAAATCATTCTTGTGATACTGATCAGTTTTCATGTGAATTTGTTACTTCCTAGTTATTTTCATTACCATCCTCCTGAACTTTCATGTATGTGTTGTATGCGTAGGGTGTAAGATTATCCATATTTACTGGCAGCTTTGTTGGGTCAGAGTTTGGGTTGGGAGTTTGTTTTAAGGGAATGAGATAGAAAAAGGTTTCAGTTATTGGAATTTGGAAACACAACCTTTAGATGAAGGGTTTACTGCATTCAAGTTGTATGAACTTACAGAACATATTCAAGCGTGTTTCGACAGGGGATATAAATTCTTCAAAAGAGTTATATCTTCTCTGACCTTATATTGATGATGAAATTTATGCGTTTCCATCAGATTTCAAAGTATCACGTTATAGCTCAAAAAATACCTAGTTGAGCGCGTTTAGTTTTTTTTTTCCTCCTTCCTTTCCACAGTAGCAGGATCACTTTAACTGACTCCATGGAGTTTGCAGGTATTCAACTTAACAGTTACACCTATCTGGAATTACTGAGCAAATTTAAGCAAGTTTGACAAGCAACTTTAATTCTAGATGTCATGATATTATTTCCTACGAGTTAATAAAAGAAAACTGTATTAGACTTTTTTTCATTTTTTCTCCACTGTGCTTTGCATTTTTCCCATTGGGTGGTTAATATTGTTCATTAAGAATTTTTCCTTGTTTTGTTTGATGTGTTATTCTTGATTTATCATGGTAATTTCTTCTTTACTGTTTATGAATTCAATATATTTAAGTCGAAACTGTAACAAGTCTCATGATAAACCACTTCAAATGGCAGAATTTCAAGCATATAATGAAGGAGCTGCAGGGAGCTATCATTATTGCATCTGCTTTTCAAGCAATACTTGGCTATACTGGGCTGATGTCAGCTATTTTGAGGTATGGTTTCATTCTCATCATTGCTCTTCATGTTTGGAACATATTATTTTAGTACCACTTATTTGTCATTTCGTTCAGTTAAAAATAATATTGTTGGACAGCTTGCTTGAAATCTGCTAGAGTTATGGTGCTTCAAGTGCTATATGTGGAGCTTCTATTTGTGTGGTTGCTACATTGCATCTATCATAATTACTTATAATATTGCTCTCTATTACTAGAATCATTGGTAACCTCTAACTCTCACCCACATGGACACCACTATTTTAAATAATGACTGCAAAAATTATCATGATTTATTTCTTTGACCTCATTCGGACAGTATTAATGATTTTCAAGAAGTATTTAAAGTATAAAAAATGTATAATAAACTGAACATGATAGATTATTCTGTGGCAGACTAATTTGGCATCACAGAATGCAATTTGCATATTGACTCAGCATACTGCCATCTCAAAATCATGCTAGATTCTGTATTTGCTAGTACTATAATTTTAAATTTTTAACGCATTGAGTGCCAGGATAAAATGCAGTAAGTAACTCAGCTCCAGGTCCTTTACTTTGCTTTTTCAGGTTGATCAATCCTGTTGTGGTAGCCCCAACTGTTGCTGCTGTTGGGCTCTCTTTTTATAGTTATGGTTTCCCACTAGTAGGTACCTGTCTTGAGATTGGTGCGGTGCAGATATTGGTGGTTATTCTTTTTTCTCTTGTAAGCCCGGGTGAACTGCGTTGGATCTCTATTCAATTACATTGTTCTTTAGTTGTATTTTCTTTTAGCTCTTTTCAAGTGTAGACTTAAATTGCATTTTGTGCTAAAATGTTCAATATATTTCTGGCATATTTTTTGCAGTACCTTCGCAAGATATCTGTTTTGGGTCATCGCGTATTCCTAATATATGCTGTAAGTTTATAACTGACTCATATTTCTGTCCATCTCACTCATTGCTGCTCCAGTAGATGTATTTTAATGATATTCCAGCTTTCCACTTTGACTCTTGAATGACTGTTTTTTTATTTGTCAGGTTCCGTTGGGTTTGGCAATCACATGGGCAGCTGCTTTTCTTTTGACTGAGGCAGGGATTTATACCTACAAAGGTTGTGATATAAATGTACCCCCTTCAAATATGATATCTGATCATTGCAGAAAGCATATATCCAGGATGAAGCATTGCCGAGTTGATACTTCTCATGCATTAAAATCTTCCCCATGGATCAGGTTTCCTTATCCATTACAATGGGGAACTCCTGTCTTCCACTGGAAGACGGCTCTTGTCATGTGCGCGGTGTCCATAATCACTTCAGTGGATTCGGTTAGTTTTTATTTTATAAAGTTGTATTCATTGTTATGTTATACAAATTCATGCTTTGATTGTCTCTTTAAGTTTAAGTACATTTGACTGAGTGTGAACTCAAGTTTTTGCCCTGCCTTTCTTAGAAATACTTCTCTGTTTGATTTCATGGAATAAAGTTTTGAAGCTTACACGAGAAGTAAATACTAGATGTTCTCATATACACTTGTTTGTGTTTTCTTTGTCAATCAAAGCACAAGATGAAAAAGTAGAGGACAAAATAATTTTAGTTAAGAATTAATTTCAATGTCTCTGAGGAATTTCTTCTACATTCTGAAAACTTCTGGGGATGTGTCCTTATCCATTCTCTTTAAAGAGTCTTAGTCTGAAATTGAAGAATTTCATTGATTTTTAGTGATCATTCATTAGATGATGTCTTGATAACTTCATCCAACATTTTATTTTGTCTATTTCTTATATTTGGTTGGAACTTAAATCAAGGAAGTATTGAACCTCGCATGTTTGTATTTCTCTGCTGTATTATGTTCAAAAATGCTAATTTGATGTATAATGAAACCTTGAATGATTATCTGTTTTTTGATTGTTTAGTTTTATACTTGCTAGGTGGGTTCATATCATGCTTCATCATTACTGGTGGCATCTAGACCTCCAACCTCAGGTGTAGTAAGTCGAGGGATTGGTCTTGAAGGTATTTGTAGTGTCTTGGCTGGTCTCTGGGGGACAGGGACTGGATCCACTACTCTAACTGAAAATGTGCACACCATTGCCGTCACTAAGATGGGAAGCAGGAGAGCAGTTGAGCTAGGGGCGTGCATTTTGATTGCTTTATCCCTTGTAGGTATGTGCCTTTCAGGTTTCTAAGTTAAAATTTTTGGCTTCTAAATGTCATCTCATGCCATTCGTTATCATTTTTTTTGGATATATTCTCTCTTGCTCTCACATATTGGAGATTTAATTTTGTTCATTTTAGTGTACATTTTATATTGTTAAATAACTGCTTCAAACATGGGATTATACTCCATTGTACGAAATCTTTGGATATATAATATACGTATGTGCATGTATATATGTATAAACTCTAGCAGACAAATGATCGAAAATGTTTATCATAAAAGTTGCTTATCTTAGAGCATCACCGAGGACTTGGAGTATTAATGTAGTATATTTTATAATATAAGAATTCTCACTGTATGCTGTACATATCAAAGCCACCTTAAACGATTTTCTGCAGCCTCCTTGGATTGCTGGCCGTATAGCTATCCTGTAGAACTTCCCTTTAGATGGTAGAGACATTCTCTTATTACAAAGAACTAGCGAAACCCTACACTAATCCAATTTTTAACACCCTCTTCAATCTCTCAGTCTCTTTGGATTAAAGATCCAAGATACCTAAAATGATCACTTTGAGATGTTTTACTGTTATCACATGTATATACATCAATACCTGTTAATAGGTCTTATTGCTATATGCAACACAATTCGACGAGATAGTTTTTATTTGTAGAAATTTTAAGCAGAAATGATTTCCTTGTTAATTATCTGTTCACACTTCATCGTAATTCTGTTACTGTCTCTCGTACAGGTAAAGTTGGAGGGTTTATTGCTTCAATTACTCAAGTTATGGTTGCTGCACTTCTCTGCTTCATGTGGGCAATGCTTGCAGCATTGGGTTTGTCAAATCTACGTTATAGTGAGGCTGGAAGCTCTCGGAACATTATCATAGTTGGGCTTTCTTTGTTTTTCTCCTTGTCGGTACCAGCCTACTTTCAACAATATGGCATATCTCCCAATACCAACTTATCTGTTCCTAGTTATTTTCAGCCATACATTGTGGCTTCTCACGGTCCTTTCCACGGCAAATATGGAGGGGTAAACTTGATTTCTACTTAATCTGAGTGTTTTCTTATTCATCTTTACTTGGTTAATCATATGGATTGCAGCACCACAATTCTTGTGCCAGTGTATCATTCTAGCCACCCACAAGGTTAAACTTATAGTATATGTGTTTTCTTTGTAGGTGAACTATGTAATGAACACATTACTATCATTGCACATGATGATTGCATTCCTTGTGGCTTTTATCTTGGACAATACTGTCCCTGGTGGTAGGCAAGAACGTGGTGTATATGTCTGGTCCGACTCTGAGGCTGCAAGGAGAGAGCCTGCTGTTGCCAAAGACTACGAGTTACCCTTTAGAGTTGGGCGAGTTTTCAGATGGGTGAAGTGGGTTGGGCTTTAAGTGGAGTCAATTTGTTGGTATGTCGGCTATAATTACATTGTCTTGCTCAACAACAGCTTTTTCTGCGGGGGGATTCTTTTTCGTGTTTTGATTCTAAAATGCCAGCCCTCGCTCACGATCATATGCTGAAAGTGTCTGAAAGCTGTTTTTGTCTACACGGCAAGACCTTCTGGGTCGGTAGGTCAAATAGAGATGAGTTATTTGTGTAAATTCAAGGATCCAGATGGGTTCTTATTGTCTTATATCTTTATAACTATAAACAATGTATCTAGCTTTGAGTCTTTGAAAATATCCAGACGAGTTTTACTTGTATTCAAGCTAGCTTTGAGGATCCATCTTGGTCATGTATGTATATTTTTTCCATTACTCTGTTTTCAGTGTCCTCAATGATGGGTTCTCAATGGGAGTCGAATACTTTCATTGTGAAAGCGAGGTCTGCGCAGCTGAATGCTGAATTTTCTTGTACAAAATTTATTTGTACACATTTAAAATTGTCAAGGCTGGAACCTAATGACTAGACTGGTTGAATTTGTTGTATGTCTGAAATTTAAATTGCCATGTAAATCTTTCTCAGTTTTGTTCTTTATGTTAACTACTTATCATACTATATGCAATTCTCCTTATGTAATGTGAATTGTGTTATTTTGTTGCATGTTGTACAAAGTCCACCTTAAGTTTTGTAATAATTTCATGTAGCATAGTTATGGTAGTCATGTACTATAAAATATGCCTGAATATGTAAGGATAGAAGCTATGTTTTTCTTACAAACCTTGACCTGCTACTGTATTGCTGCACTCTTGAAATCAATAATTTATATATATGTGCATACTTTGATCTGCTCATTCTCTCTTTCTTATCTATATTTTGAAGAACACAATATTGTTTGGTTCACCTTCTACTTGCTGTCTAAACCTATCCAACCAGGAGGCTGCTAAAGGTTTGTGTTTCCTAGTACTTTTTTTTTTCTCTCAGTTGAACTCATTCTTAGATACTATATTTAGAGCTTGTTTATTGCAGTCCCTTTCACTATTAGCATTGTTTTATTTAATTTTGGCTGCATTGATATTCATGTTTGGTTTGATTTATGAGAGGAGCTGGAGAAGGGGAAGACATCCCTTTCCTATTCTATCGCCTTCAACTTCTTGTTCGTATACATACTGATAATGTTTCAATTGCTTTTCCCGACAGATGATTTGCTCCTTTTCGCCTGGACTCTATCGAGAGGAGGAGGCCACCACCAGCTAACTGTCTCAACCGAGCCAGGTAACAGAAAGGCCTAACTGTCAAGTCCCGAGTCTCTACTTTTGGTTCTAGCAGCGGTTGATGATCAGGATGACCATCCGCCGCCTGCGAAACTGTTAGGTGAGTCTCTAATTCTCCATGATTCATTTTGGAAAATATTTAAGGGTTTGCAAGAGTTGGTCCCCTACTTCATGTCTTCTTCCACAGCTAACTGCATTTCAATAAAACCTCAAAAAAGGTACCAACTTACTGAAGTAGTTGAATATATCTTACTAGCAACATGCATGCCAGCACATGAAGAACATGATAGCCTCTCTTTCTTCACTTAACAATCAAACTAGAACATTAAATGTCTCTGCAAATGCAAATGTTGTTTCTCTAGTTTTAGCTAACAAATCAAGAAACTCACCAACTTGTCTGCATGTTCTAATACTAACATCCACTTGTCAGCTTGCATTTATTGGTTGATTATATATACATGTAAACATATTGCAATATGAATCTATATAGGTTTATATTGATAACTCATCATCTCTACTTTAGGCATCACTGATAGCTCATTTCTCTTCAAAGATCTTTATTAGTAGATTGTTATAAGCCTTGTAATGGTTACAATATTGTCTGCAATTATAGGTATAAGCCAAAGTTGGACGAAATGGATGGTTCGAGGAGACAGAGTAGAGTGCGACGCCGACGGGTCTTTGACATTTCATCGGTTTTGAGATGCTTCCAGGTCTAACTGTGAGTCTTCTGAATCCTTAACTTTCGGCTATGTCAACTTGCTTGATTTCCATATTACTAATTCAATTATTAAACATTGTTGCCATTCATCTATAGCATTATTATATTTGGTTGTTCAAACTAGGAAGTTGAAAGTTTAAGCATGTATATAATAATAGGGGAAGCATTTAAGATTTTTGACATTTTTTAGGGGAATAACTAAAACGTGAAACATGTTATATATAAAAAATAGAGAGAGAGAGAAAATGTCAAACGAATCATGCATGGGATGGCACAAAACTACAAAAGATTATGCAAGCACAGAAGGAAACAATATTTATTAGGTTCACTAATAATGCAAGAAAGTAATAATATTTATAAGAACCAAAAATCTTCGCTCACTTAAGTTGGAAGAGTATTAATCCACATTGTATATTGATATGATATTTTTTTATTGTTTGGGTGGAAGCTTGTCAATGTAGTCTAGCGACTAAAATTGATTTATGTGCGTGCACTTGATTTTTTCTACAACGGAAGAGCACGCGTTAGATGCAAATTTGTGCGTAGTACTGAAGTTTTTCTCCGACGTGAGAGTAAGTGAATTGGGCTTACCAACTATAATTTACAAGTGTGTAAGAATGTTGTTGTACCTAGGCCTTAGGAGTATATATAGGAGTAGCTCTCTGATTCTGATTGGTGGAGAGAATGTATGAAACTAGATAAGTTGAATATAGACATGTGTGATCAAAATGAGTATTTTCGACCAGGTCGTGGGGACTGTTGGTTGTTTGGTGACCTGTTCTCGAAGTCGGATTGTATGTTTCACGTATCAATATGGGACAAATTGAGACAAAATTAGGCCAAAACGGGCTAACTGGACGAAGCTGATAGGCCTGGGATATGCCCACGGCCGTGTGTCAGTTTTTGCATGTATACATTTGCTTTTTATTCTTGATTCGATAATTTTCTCTCTTGTAATTGATCTTATGACTGATGTGATACAAATTGAGAGTTCCAATATATCGTGTATATACATAACTGATACAATTCCACATTCCAACCATTTCTCCACATATACAATCAATGAAGAAGTTTGGAGCCTTAACTTTTCATTAATTGTGAAGTTATAGGATTTAAAGAATATTAGTGTATACATGTGAGTGTTGTTTCCTAAGTTGCATACAATATATTGTTGGGTCTACATACTATATTGATCTTGATCTGCTGATGTAGCAGTGCCCATTTGTGAGGGCTTGCTTGACTTCTTTGCTTATTAATTACACTAGATCATTAGATGCATGCACAAAATCAACCATAATGAAAGAAGCTTATTTAAGCAAAGAAAGGTTGAATAAAATAATGTTGCATTAATTGTGACTCATAATTCATAATTTTTATACTACTGTGATGTGCTATTTCTTGTTGTATAACACAAGTGAAATATGGTATATTCATTAATACATATTGAAGAACAATTTCAACACCTACTACCAAAATTACTGATATTACAATTGAAGAAGCTGTTTAGCATTTTTTTTAATCTTCTTTGGGAGGTATTATTAATATTGAGAAAAGTTTATTGGAATTGGATTGTTTATTTTAAAAGTGGTTTGAGTTGATTAAGTGGAGAGACCAAAAGAGGCTGCTATATGCTCTTTTGGTTAGTGGGATTTTATTTTATTAGAAACAAAGCCATCAGTAATGACTGAATTGAAAAGTGAGAATTATTTGGCTGTGAATGTGATTACTTATTAGTGTACTGGTAATTATAATTATATGGCACAATTAGTTGAAAATTACTTGTTGTAGTGATAATTACAATTTACAGGTCCCACTTTACCTCTAAAATGTAATGTTGCAAACAAGAATGTGGTTGTATTTGGAATATAAATTTTAGGATGAGAGTAAGAATGAGTTTTTTTTATTGATAGTGTTTGAATTAAACTTATATTTCTTATTCACATTCTCAATTTATTATGATACAACTTATATTTCAAAAATTCGTTAAATGATCCATATGGATGTATAAGGGCTTGTTTGGTAACACTACTAGATGGCTTTTGGCCCCGACAAATTCATTGACATGTTGCCATATTAGATAGTTGCAGAAGATAAAATCTATTCTTATGTTTGCTTCTATGGTGATTTTGGATAGCTTTTGTAATCATTGTTGTTTTGCAAGAAGCAATTTTTTTTTTTTTTTGCTTCTGTCTGACCTAAAAGCAGAAGCAATAAGAGAACTAAAATAGTTTCCATATATATCCTCACTTTTACATATTAATTAACTAACATTTATCACATTAAAGTAGACATTTAGATTTTTAGCATAAAGGTTGGATACTCTTACAAAAAAGTTGACATTTGGATAGAAAATGTTGACATTTTTTGTACAAAAGTTGATTGTTCTTATAAAAAGGTTGACGTTTAAATTTTAAAAGTTGACCTTCTAAGTATATAGGTTGATTGTTCTTGTAAAAATGTTGACATTTGGATATTACGAGCTGATTATTTAAGATATATATATATGTGTGTGTGTGCGCGCGTGCGCGCGTGTGTGAATAATGATCTGAAATGTTGTGCATTCCTTTAACAAATATTAATACCAATATAAAATATGTATGTACATTTTGGTCATTTGAGTTTTACTATTTATGTTTGAAGAAATTGAACTTCAAGTTTGTTTGTCTTTGCTTTATAACACAAAAGCACTTTTGTTGGCTTCAATAAACTTTTTTAAGCAAACAAGTGTGCTTTTAAAAACTACTTTAAAGCTGCTTATAGCTTTTGAGTAGTGTTACCAAACAAGCCCTAAAGCAAGAAAATGAGAATACCCCC
>JAYMTF010000571.1:0-33464 GCA_036897485.1 Pelargonium nanum | reverse complement strand
TTCTTAGGTCTTTGGATTAGTTTTGGAGCTTTATTTGGTTTGCTTATTTTAAGTGTAAGTTGCTTTTTGTGCGGTGTTTCGTTTAATAAAGTTATAAACATCCTAAGTAAAAAAAAAAGATACTCATTTTTTTTGAAAGGAAGATACTCATTTTTTAGTTTTATTATTATAATTTAATTTAATGAAAATTCGAGAGATTGCTTTTTTCATTATTTCTATGCTCTAAATTTCACAAAATTTTTATTTGTGAATTATATATATATATATATAAAGTTCTCCAAGAGGGGAAGTTCAAGATGGTTTATGATTCTCTTACTCAATTAGTTTTTTTTGTTACAATGATAAATCAATAAAATTAAATTAAAATTTAAAAATAACAAGAATATGAATTTTGAGGTGATCAAAAGACGTTACAATGTTTATGTATCATTTATTTATATTATATAACTAACGCGTCAAAAATCACTATATTAGAGCGTGGTTGAAAATTTATATATTATATTAGTTATTTTTACAACGAATTTCTTTTTTTTTTTGAAAGGACGAATTTCTTATATTTGGTAAAATTAATAATTTAAATACGTGTTAAAAAAATTATTTAAATACACACTATTTTTAGAAAAAGCATAAACTTGAAAAAACAGACACATTTTGGGCAGTAAATGTGGAAATGGGGTCCAGAGGAGAGCCTTTGAGAGGAACATAATTGTCAGCGCGAAAAGTCGGATCGTTGTAAGAGAAAAGGACACGTGTCCACAACAAAGGTCTATAAAAAAAGCGGCCCAAAATTTCTGGTCAAGTCTCTTGCGTCGCGGGTCCACCAACACCCTCACGCTTCGGCTACCAGTCCCTCGCTCTCTCTTGTCTCCACCGCCTATCCAATCACCGTCCTCTAGGGCTCTCCAGACTCCGTTTTCCCGAGAAAGTGACGGAAAATCGACTCTCAGGAGCTTCTAGATTTGGAGCTCCGAACCGATCAGCTTTCGGCTTTGAGTGTTGGAATTGAGATGACGAGTTCGAGCACAGATTTGGTGCGAGCCCTGGAGTCGGCTCTCGGCGTCTCGTTCGGGGGCTCCGTGACGGACTCGGTGCTGCTGATAGCTTCGACGTCGTTGGCGGTGATAATTGGACTTCTGGTGATTGTATGGAGAAGATCGGCGGATCGGGAGGTGAAGCCGGTGGTGGTGCCGAAGTCGCTGATGGCCAAGGATGAGGAAGAGGAGGATGTTCCGTCTGGGAAGAAGAAGGTTTCGATCTTTTACGGTACGCAAACTGGAACTGCCGAGGGATTTGCTAAGGTGAGATTCGTGCTTGTTTTGATAATTGGGTGGATTTATCTGCATGGTGATTAGTTTTGTGTGTGAGAGAGGTTTTTCCGGGAGTTTCGGAATCGGTGAGTGGCTGTACTGGGAGTTGTTTGTAAGCTTCTTGGAAGCCACTGTGATCTGAGGTTTAGAAGTAGAGGGTTTTGACTTGAGAATTGAGCGGAGAGATTGCATTTCTTCATTGTAGCAAATGAGAATTGATATGAGCTGAGGTTTCTCTGTTCATATAGCCATTTCCACTTGATAGACCAGCTAGTTAGCAACTTTGGAGTGCATTTCTTTCTTTGCCTTTTGTTCTTTATAAAAGTATACTGTCTGATTAGCATGTACAAGTCTCTTGATCTATTTTCCAAGACAAAATGATAGCAAGCTCATTTAAATGCTGATGGTAGTGTTGATACCCGAGTGCACATCTCAGTTTGTTATCAATGGTAACATATTTCCAAGCACATTTATTCAGGCAATGTGTTTTACAAGGTTGTAAACCATAGATATCTATACTCCACATTTTAGGGACCTCATATTGAGGAGCACTTTAAGGTTCATGTCATTTACAAGCATATTATCTCTATTACAATAGTGGGTTACATAGCATTATTCTTATATTTTAGGGGTATTAATTTATTTTGGTAATTCTGTAATTGTAGGCTTTAGCTGAGGAGATCAAGGCTAGATATGAGAAGGCAGCTGTGAAAGTTGTTGATCTGGTATGTTGAAAATAAAATTTGGATGATGTTGCATAAGTTTCGTATTTGCAATATCTCGCATATTATGAATTTATATTGTTTTGGCTTATAATAGGATGATTACGCTGCTGATGATGACCAATACGAAGAAAAGTTGAAAAAAGAGACTTTGGCATTTTTCATGGTGGCCACGTAAGATAGATTCCTATCTTTGTCGTTATGTTTAGATTCTAAAATGCTTGAGAGTTTTTAGGAAGTGTGTATTAAACATGCTTGAGCCTGATATTGTAGTTATGGAGATGGAGAGCCAACTGATAATGCCGCAAGATTTTACAAGTGGTTCACTGAGGTTGGTAGCTTTGTTGCCTAAATAACAATCTAGTCTAAAAGGCACAATTGGGTAAAACCCTATCTCTAAGCATTAGGGTGTCTTGATTTTAATTTCAGGGAAGCGATAGGGGCGACTGGCTTCAACAACTCACATTTGGGGTTTTTGGTCTGGGTAATCGTCAATATGAACATTTCAATAAGGTAAATTTGGTGAAGGTATCAAATCCATTCATTTCATACTATAATTGTATTGTCTGATGGTTTCCTTTTTGAAACAGATCGCGAAGGTTCTCGATGAACAATTTGTCGAACAAGGTATTTTGCAATTATATGTAGTTATTGTTATGTTCTCACTTAAACAATATTATTTGTCTTTTTGTTGTATGTGGTGCTTATGGACAACATTTATGACGGAAAAAAGATATCAATTGTTTGACATCCACAGATACGTTTGATCTTTACTGTCAAATCTTGTAATTTATGGTGCCATTTATCAACCACCCCCACCCCACCCCAATGTGCTTGCATGTCAGTTGAAATCTTTTCATCTGAATAAAGCATCTTGTCTTGTGTTACCCAAAACGTTTTGTACTTTTTTGATGCGGCTTATGGGCACAACTCATTTATTATAAGATTTTAAGAGAAGCCCCAAATAATTGTGAGGAATTCCTAAATTAGTCATGGTGATTGTAGCCGAGGCATCAATAAAATATAACAAAAAGAACTAATATATGCCTAAAGTCATTTATATATGTGACTCGTAAGTGTTACCGTCAACCTTGCATCATCTACCTAGGAATCCAAATTGTAATTTTTGGTATATACTCATTTTGGTACTGATAGAGTACTTGGTTAGTGGTCATTATTGCTGTAAGCCTACAAATTGTTCAGAATATGGGTTGCATGCTTCTTTAGAATACTGTTTATAAGCGGCTTGGAGTTGAATCAATATCCAATGACCAAATATCTATATTTCACTCAGGAGTTCGAGATTTATTTCGATTGTGTTTTATATAAAAATGAACATATGTAATGTTACTAGATAATAAATATGGCTAGATTTACTTACTATGGTATATGTACTCGTGATGGAAACAGGTGCTAAGCGTCTCATTCAAGTTGGTTTAGGTGATGATGACCAAAGCATTGAGGATGATTTTGCTGCTTGGTATGCTGTAGTCCTATATATATTCTTGTTGTGCTCTTTGCTTAAGCACATTTCTAATTTGAACTTCAAGGAGTCTAGTTCGGAATATTCATTATCAGTACTAATTTGATTTTGATTTTGAGTTCTTCCCTAATAGGAAGGAAATGTTGTGGCCTGAGTTAGATCAGATACTTCGAGATGAGGATGATGCAAACTCGGTTTCAACTCCATATACAGCTGCTATTCCTGAATATCGAGTGGTAATTCATGATCCTACAGTCACATCGTGGCAGGACAATTATTCAAACAGGGCAAATGGAAATGCCACTTTTGACATACACCACCCTTGCAGGTAACTGGAGATGTGCACAATAATACTTTGGTCTGTGAATTGTTCACTAAAATTGGTGTTTTCGCTTTTCTTGAAGAGTTAATGTTGCTGCTCAGAAAGAGCTTCACAAACCTGAGTCTGACCGCTCTTGCATACATCTGGAGTTCGATATATCAGGGACTGGAATTACGTAAGTTCATGGATAAACAGTAACTCTATAAATAGTGATTCAGATTACAGTTTGCATTTTTTGTGGCTAGTATAATTCAATGTCGTCCAATTTTCTGAGTTTGGTATAATTGTCTAATTTTAAATATATATGCATTAGACTTGACCATGAAATGTGGAACCTCTGGCATCATTCTTAAAAAAAATTGTATCCGATAGAGTTGATGTCAAGGCTCTCCCAGGCAGTTCATTAATTTACTGTGACTTTTAATCATCATATTTATTGTTGATTGATCAATCCCAAATCCAGCAAGGGTTTCCCTACATTCTTTTAATATGTTTCTTTGAGAAGGTTGACCAAAACTAAATTTATAATGTGAACATATAGTTTAGTTTTATATGTAAGTAAAGGTTTATATGCTAGAGTCCTATCACTAATGTTTGTTTGATCTCAAGAAGCATGAAATCGAGGTTTAAATTTATATTTTTGTTAGACCCTACAGTATGCATCCTGCTGGTACACCATAGGCGTAATTTTTTTGTTAAAACCTATGTTTATATATATTAGACCACACTTTCCTATGAGCAGTGTCATGAATGGCGCGTGACATTGTGTGTGCGCCCCATGGTCCTCACCATGGGGCACCTATGGGCGGCGATTTCCATAAGGTGCACCTTTCTTGTGCCATTTGTTGAGGCGCATGGCACGGCGCGTCATATTAAAATTGGACTATATTTTAAGCTTTTTATTTTAGATGAAAGCCCAAAGGCCTTCTAATCCCATGAGTGTTATAAGATAATGGAAACTAAAATAGAAACCATAAATAGGCATCATTTATGTGCACCACATACTTTTGTGTTTTGAGCATTACAGCCACACAATAAACAGTCATTAACCCAAAAGATGTGTAATATTTGAACTCATCTCATTCTCTCTTGCTATTCTGTTTTTTTTTTCTTTTCATGATATTTCATGGTGTTATGATGCCGAAATTTCATTAATCTATATGATATAACATATGCATCATGACCACTTCACCACATCAAATACATTATAAAATTGTTTATTATAACTCCTTGTTTGCAAAAGCTATTATGGGCAATATGATATTCTTACATGATTGCCAATGTACCACTAAGCTGTAGGTTGCTGAATCTTCGAGTACTGTTTGAAATATTTATACCAAAACACTTTTATCATAAGAATTGTATTAAATTTGTCTAGAACATTTGTTCAAAAAAAAAATTGTCTAGAACATATATTAAATTTATTTTACATCAGATCTGCATGCCATAATTTCAAAAGACACATGCCATGCTCTGCGCCTTGCACCTTGCGCCATGGCTCCAAAAGAGGTTTGTGCCATCATTAACGCAGAGATAGAGCAAGGGAAATGAAAACTTGGAATGTAAACCATAAACACTTTGCAATCGGAACTGTTGATAGATTCCAAGTCTCTTTTCATGGAAAGATTTCAGAAGTCAGTAAGAGCATTATAAGATATGTAGCATATTTGTAGGGGAAGGAGTTATGGTTGCTTTAGTGGCAGCGGTACTTAAATTAGCAATGGATGCATACTAATGCCATATAATTGCATACGATTATAGAGTGAAGATGCAAGCAGGATGTATTGTGTTTACTTACAAACCTAAAGACAAAAAATGGAAGGTTTGCTTTGAAAATAACTTTTCCATGAATATGTGAAATCTTAGTAGCTTGGAACTCAATATGATGGGGCAAGCTCAAATCCAAGTTACTAAATATGATGGAACTCGAGTACGAGCTCCTATTTTATATATACAATGTTCCATTCCCATCTGGAGGTTTCTTGTTACTGTGCTGAAACATGTTGATAATCTTGGTTGATCTTGTGCATTTTTGCACTTCTACTTGCGCCGTCTTTGTCATTAGATGTGTATAAACCATCTCCAGGCTTCAATGTTTTGTGCGCTTATCTGATTGCTTTTACCTGTTGTATGCTTTTGCATTAAAAAAAAGTTATTAACAATCAATCTTTTTTCCCTGTACTTTTCTTCTCAGATATGAAACTGGAGACCATGTGGGTGTTTATGTGGAGAATTTTGATGAAACTGTTGAAGAAGCTGGGAAGTTGCTTGGTCAACCTTTAGATTTACTGTTCTCTATTCACACTGACAATGAAGATGGCGCGGCTCTAGGAAGCTCATTGCCACCACCATTCCCTGGTCCATGTGCACTCCGTACCGCATTGGCACGATATGCAGATCTTCTGAACCCGCCTCGAAAGGTGATACTTGCCCAGTTTTGCTGTTCATGACCTCTTTATTTCTGGTTCTTGTTTATGATTATTATCTTATTCAAACTATTTGTGCTATCAGGCTGCTTTGCTTGCTTTGGCTGCTCATGCTGTTGAACCTAGTGAAGCGGAGAGACTCAAGTTCTTATCATCGCCTCAGGGGAAGGTGTGTGATTCCCTCATTTTGATTATTTTCCATGTTTTGCGATGCTGCTATTTTCTTGACTTGAACCCATGGCCTGAAGGTCACTAGGTATATGCACATGTCTTTGTAATGATTGTTTTTTTCCCCCCAACATATTCTTCAGGATGAGTACTCAAAATGGGTTGTTGCAAGTCAGAGAAGTCTTCTCGAGGTTATGGCTGAATTTCCATCTGCAAAACCTCCTATTGGTGTGTTTTTTGCAGCAGTAGCCCCTCGTTTACAGCCTCGCTACTATTCAATCTCATCTTCACCGAGGTTATTGTCTCCTCTTATTGTTGTGCCAAATGTTGATTCATTTTGATATTCTTCATATCTGAGAGATTTTCTTGCTTGCAATGCATTATGCAGATTTGCTCCCAATAGGGTTCATGTTACCTGTGCTTTAGTTTATGGTCCTACTCCTACTGGAAGAATTCATAAAGGGGTGTGCTCAACCTGGATGAAGGTGGTAACTGAACCTGGAAAATGACATAATTTGACACCTCTTTCTTTTAGTTTTAGCCCCATTTCTATTTCTATTTGATCTAATCATTGCCTACATAACAAAGTATCATCTTTTTAACCGCAACATGTGTTTAATAGTATATGGCCTTCAACATCAATTTTTTTATGAATCAGAATGCAGTTCCTTTGGAGAAAAGCAATGACTGCAGCTCGGCTCCTATTTTCATTAGACAATCTAATTTCAAGTTACCTGCAAATCCATTAGTTCCTATCATCATGGTGGGACCTGGTACCGGCTTTGCACCTTTCAGGGGCTTTCTACAGGTGCGAAATAAATTTCTCATTTTCCTTCCCTTATTTGTTTGAAAGGGAGAAATTAAATGTTGTGTTATTTGTTCAGGAAAGAATGGCTCTGAAAGAGGAAGGTGCTCAGCTAGGTCCTGCCATACTCTTCTTCGGTTGTAGAAACCGCAGAATGGTGAGGATCATTGCCATCTGGACATGTGGTTTTATTATATCTTTAGCTGGTGCTATGTGGACCTATTGTCTTGGTTTTGTTTGTAGGACTTCATTTATGAGGATGAGCTCAATAATTTTGTGGATCAAGGTGCGCTATCAGAGCTGATTGTTGCATTCTCGCGAGAAGGGCCACAAAAGGAGTACGTTCAACATAAGATGATGGACAAAGTAAGTAAACATGCCATGAACACTATCAAATCACGTGAATAAGTGCATTAACTATATATCATTTGCAGGCAGCGGAGATATGGAACATAATTTCCCAGGAAGGGTATCTTTATGTTTGTGGTGATGCCAAGGGTATGGCCAGAGATGTTCATCGGACTTTGCATACCATTGTCCAGGAGCAGGTACGAACACCATTTTCCCAACTTCGGCCTCCCACAGCTTGGGAAAGATTTAAATACTATTTTTCGTTTTCTTGACTGTCAAATCTTCTTATAAATATATCTCAGGGAGGAGCCGACTCGTCAAAAGCCGAACACATAGTGAAAAAGCTTCAGATGGATGGACGTTACCTCAGAGATGTTTGGTAATTGTTATATCCGTTTGCAAACGTGACATCTGCTAGACTTTTCTTCCGTCCCGTAGCTATATATAAGCAGCAGATGGGTGGTGGAGGCCTGAAACCAAGTTTCCTTTAGACACTAAAAAACTATGATATGCTAGAGATGTTGCTGGCCTTATATATAATATTTTTTCATGATAAGATGAACCATATATATATCTTTGTTCTTTAGTATCAAAATTCAATTAGATGTGGCCTGTAGGCTGTCTTTTTTTAGATGGTTTTGTATGATTAGATTACAGTGAATGATGTTTAATTAGAATAATGTTCAAGCACTTATTTGTTCTTGAAATGTCAAACAGTGGAATATTTAGTCATTAAGCATATGATAATATTTTAATTATTTTTCTTTATCTGTCTAATAAGGTCAAAAGATACACATAGATAAATATTTTTCTTTTTACAGAAAAAATCTCGCCATTGAGATGACTATCAAACATGACATTTATAATGTCCGCAATAGGAACCCTATAGTCCGCTCTACTGATGTCTTATTTCAAATTATGTTGTTGAGTGAACATGTGTAAAAATATATGTTTGTTTCTACTCTATCTTTTTTAATATGAGCGAGTTATGTTTGAAAATTGAAACTGTTTAAGTGTAAAATGTTTTCAAGAGAGCAAAGATTGTTTATATTCCATTGTTGCAATCATGATTTAAACCAACTATATATATTTGTCGTTTTTATTTACGAATCGAGTCACTTATATTTGGTTTTATATCAAGTATGTTTCTACGGAGTAAGTAATTCGATATCAATCTTAAAATAAATTAATATTTCAAAAAATAAATATCTTGCCTTTTATATGTGAAAGTTTGTTAAAATGCTTTCTGGTCAGTCAAAATTTTCATTCTCAAAAATAGAAAGAAAGAAAAAAAATCATTCAACTATTCACAAATTTTCCATTTCCATCCTAATATTAGTTGTCACTGTCATGTCACCTATTTTTTTTATAATCTAACTCTTTTGTTGTCGTCCTCTCCAAATTTTCCCAAACCCAAACAGCTTAACTATGTTTTATAATATGAGTTTCATACATTTTTATTAGTTTTTTTGTCCAAATAAATAATCAAATATTATTTTTTGTCTCATGATGTCTTCAAAATTGTTAATAAAATACATCAGACAATAAAGTTTGATTCTCAAAATTTTATATAACTTGCCAAACTTATATTCTTTTCAATTTTTTATATTTTCGTCAGGTATTTTTGGCGAGATTAGAAATTAATATTAAAAAATTAGGCAACTAAATACATTACACGTGTACTAAATCTCAACCGTCCAACCACCAATCATCGCAGCGAATCGCCGCCATCGACTGCACGAGGGGCAATTTAGTAGTTTCGAGGTCCCGGATTTCTTCCTCCCCAAACATCGCTGGACGACGCCGTTTGGAGCGGTTCAGTCTATAGAAGACTGTCTGTCACTCCGTCAGGCTGGAAATAGGAACACAATAAAGGCGCGTGAAGTACACGTTCTTCAACGGTCGGTCACTCCGGTTCCGTACTTATTCACTTCTCTGACTCTCTCTCTCTGTCCTGTCGCTTTCTCTCTCCAACCTGCTCTCGAGCTCTTCTCCGACTGACTCGTCTATGGTGGTGCTGCTCTAAAACCCCCCATTTTAGGGTTTTTATCGATCCTCCAATTCTTGATTTTGACCAGGAATATGCAATTTTACTACCATGATTGAGCGAGCTCGGAAGAAGAAGAAGCAGCTGTGCATCAGCGAAGACGACATAGCCACTGTGTTGCAGAGGTGATGATGCAATGGAGATTGTGTTGGTTGCCTTGGTCGATTCAATTTTATGTAGATTGTATAATTTTGAGTTTGGGGCTGTTTTGGTTTTTGGATAGGTACTCGGCCACGACGGTGCTGGCATTGCTCAAGGAAGTGTCGCGGTTCCCGGACGTCAAGCTCGATTGGAAGGAGCTGGTGAAGAACACTGAAACTGGGATTTCCAATGCTAGGGAGTACCAGATGCTATGGCGCCATTTGGCTTATCGGCAATCGTTGTTGGATAAGCTCGAAGATGGGGCCGAACCTCTTGTAAGTGTACCTAATTGTTGAAATTTGTAGAATTGTGCCCTTTTTGCTCTTTTACTTATTGGTTAATGCTTTGTTGTAGATTAGGGTTTTGGGAATTTTATCTGTTTGTGAATGGAGAATGGTATGGTATGGTTGGAAATTGTCTATTAGTGTTAAGGCAGTAGAGGGAAAACCTTGTTGACCTAAAAAGTTAGCTATTCCAGATGAATTCGGGTAATGGATTTTATGTTTTGATTGTTTGTCAATGGTGAAGCAACTATTAAATATGTTTATAACTGGCCAGATCAAGAATTGACAACTCCTAGTTCGGTCAGCACAGGAGTTGGTATTCTTGAGCATCTTTGCGATAGCACTTGTTTTCTGGTGCTGATAAACTGTTGAGGGAATTTTTCTACTCAATGGGTCTTCTGTTTCAGTATCTGTAGTTCTCCTTAGCCTTGTTGTGGGTAAATTCAATTAGTGTTTTTTATCCTTTTATTGGTGAAATGGTGCGTGAGGGTCAAGGTATGACTCACTGATTTAAAAGGAGGGAGGTTACTGGAATGCATTGATGCATATTTAATGTGCCCAGATTTATATTTTAAATGGGGAATATTTTCTGGCATTGTTTTTTTCGGTTTCGTAAAAAAGAAGTTTGGTTGTTAGTTACGAATGGAACATTGATTATATTATGGAAACAACACATCACTGCCTACACTACGAATTAGGAAAAATAAGCGAAAAAGAACTAAAATTAGTTTTTAAATGAATTAAGAAAGTATGCGAAAAATTAGAAATAAGTTATTATAATAATAATATTATGGATCCGAGAAAAGATAAATGGGTGTTGCCGGGGTTAACCATAACTAGTAACTATACCTTCCTCGAGTCTTTCTCAGGGCACTCATGGGCAGCAAATTTATGATTTCTTATGTGTCCTTCCTGTCTTGGTCCTTATGACCTCAGTAGGCATTCATTTAATTCACTTTTCTTTCCATTCCCCCAGAGTCTGTTAAAACCCGTACTTTATTAGCACTTTGACATTTCTATCTAGATAATTCAAAAATAGCGAAATATGACCTGTAGTAATTTTATCAAATAGATAAAGTGATGCCTATTCTCCTAATAGTGAAAGAATCAAGCTGACAGCTGTCTGTCATTGATGTCATTGTAGTATGATTGTGAAATACTCTTAAATGAATGAAAAATTTGTACAATGTTGCGAAACCATCTGTTTTGTGGGAATACTGGGTAGTACAAAGATAACATATGCAGAAGATAAATTAAATAAAATGCCTATTCGAGAAAAGAAGGATTGTGATATGATAGTGAAATTGTAAGGCTTGCATTATTTCTCTGTTGAATCGTTGTTATTATGTTAGTTTTTATCAACATGGATAAATATTTGTTCCATTAGTAATATTTATTCAGTGGTTCTGGTGGTTAAAATTATAATTAGACAACAATTTTTCTGTTAACAAAATGCACCATTTCTATTTTCCTGCACACAGACAGTTGCATGTATACTTAATGAAAGTCAGTTTGTTCATTTCTACCTTAAAAGATTGGATTGCAATCTGCATAGATGTTTTGAATGTTGTAAGTAATGTTTCCATGGTATGTAAACTTTGCAGCAGACACCTTCTAGCATTACTCTGCAAGCTAGATGAATTGTAACTTTGTAATTGGTCTTATGCTCTGATTGCTTTGTGTCCCCTTCTCTTAGTTTGCTAGCATATTGTTGTGGTCTTTGATGGTAATATAACTGGTGTGCAGGATGAGGACAGTGACTTAGAGTACGAGTTGGCACCTTTCCCACCAGTAAGTCACGAAGCATCATCTGAGGCTACAGCATGTGTGAAGGTAAGTAAAATAATTAGCATAGTTAATGAATGTTAGATGTTCACATCATTTTTGTCTGCTTGATATGATGCAAGATCAGTTATGATTTAAAAAATACTCCCTGGGTTTTTGTAACTTATGCAAGAATCCGAGAGGTCATATAGTCATGGTTTTCAGGAACATTTGAATGACAACCATGCTTAGATATGAGCTGGACCTATCTGAAAATTTTATATTCAAGGTAGTAAGGGCCAAAGGCTTCAACTCTGGATAACAGATCCGTATGTTGCCTAAGGTGCTAGGTGTGAAAAAAAGTGCCCATCCTGTTAAAAGTGGTTCACAAATTTCTCAAGCTACTTTTATAGTACACCTAGTAAGTTAAAATTTTACAAGGTAAAGAAGTAATGTTATCTCAGACTAAGAATATTACACTTGTGCGCCGGGGTTAAAGATGGGCAGAATGTAATAATTATATATTCTAATAGTCCACGTTTTTCTTTTACCTGATAATAGCTCATCTTCAAGTAAAATAGTTTGACAGAAGAACCCTTCACGCATTTCTGTCAATATATTTGCTAGCAGAAGAAACATGTTACAATGAACAACCAAACTCACTTGGCCACACACCTGGTTTTGTCATTTAGTGATGAGTTGTCCTTAAAGTTCAAAAGGACTGACTGAAGGCATTTTGCTTGAGCAGCTAAAAGGAACTATAGGTGCCAGAGCATTTAGGGCACACCTGATAACTCCTTTGACTATACTACTTGTACTATCATCAATGTATGTTAGCTGCCAGAACCATTTGGGATAGTGTAGTCCACAAGTATGCATATAGCTGTTAGTGGAAGTTGAAAGGGCTGTAATTATGTTCTCAGTCCAAAATATTACTTCTCCAGCAAATCATGGTATACACTTGCAAAGGATATAGTTTATTTTTTTTGGGACCCACCATTATGCTTGACTTGTTTGTTAATCTAGCTGGTGCATCTTTATGATTTTTAGATCTATTATATATATATGATTTGTTTTTTTTTCAGGTAATGATGGAATCTGGTTCAAGTGACTCTGGTAACCCTGGTTGCTCAATGGTGGAGGCTCCATTGACTATAAATATACCGAATGGCCACTCGTCCAAGGCTCCGTTTGAAAATTCAAAAACACCTTGTTCAATGCAAGGGATAAACATTACAGTTCCAGTTAGTGTTCAGAAGCAGCCGCTGCCTGCAGTGACATCTACTGAAGGCTTAGATGCAAATGGAACAGGAGGTGGCAATTTTCCTCCTCGCAGGAAAAGAAAACCATGGACAGAAGCAGAGGATGTGGAGTTGATTGCTGCTGTCCAAAAATGCGGCGAAGGGAATTGGGCCAACATCTTAAAAGGAGACTTCAAGGGGGATAGAACTGCCTCACAGTTATCTCAGGTTGTTTTCCTTATTACAACTACTATAAATTTCATTTGGTAGTGTTTTTCATAAGCATATATTTTACTATATTCGTATTGATAGCTATATATGTTTTACTTAATTGCACCTTATCATGGCCATTTTTGCTCTAAATCAAAAGTAACACCTATTTCTTAAGTGAACTATTTAATGAGAAGTTTTACTGTTTTGTTTTTATGACAATTGAAATGAAACTCCTAACTGTTACCGGATTGTATTCCTAACTGATCAGAAGTTCAATTTTTCCCAAACTATTTAACTGCCGGTAATGGAATTAGGTTACTTGTCTAGCTTAACTTTATAGGGTGAAGATTTAAAAATCACTGGTATTGCAATATCATAACTTTGAAATCTCAAGTTGACATGTACTGCATTCGAACCCAAAAAAGAAGAAAAAGCACCCCTAGACACTGCATCTGATTCCCTGGTATACAAGGATTTCTCTTTTGATGAGATTAGTTAGCCTTCAACTCTCTTCTTTTGTAGGAAAGAATATATCCAATTTGCTATACCTTGTTGTGTTATTGCTGTCCAGATTATACCACTTAGCTTGTCAAAAGTAAGAGTAATGAATAAGTTTTCCATACTTGAGTTATGGAATGCTGTGGTTTATTTTTATTTCTTAGGATGGATCACAACTAATGCAACAAGGTAGGAAATATACATGGAAGATCTTTTTTGGAGGGGAACAAAAGTTCACTCTGAAGGATTAAAAATGAATATAAAATTTCTTTTTTAAAAAATGAATAAAACATTGAACTGAAGGGAAAAAATTAATTACAAAATTATCATAATGACCTAGGAGAATGAAGTTACCGATATGTAGATTTGCAAACTTGTTATTAAAACACTTTTTTTCATATGAATATTACTGAATTGATTATGCCTTTGTACATGAGAAGAATGTTCCAATATGATCCCTTCAGTATCCATTTGATTTTTGTTTCAATTTAATCCCCTCAATATCCACTTCTGTTTCAAATGGGTCCACTTCGTCACTATGGCATCTAAATTGGTTGACGTGTCATTTTTTGCTTATGTAAATTGAAACATATAACATATACCAATTTAGTCCTCCCAGTATCCACTTTTCTTTCAAAATAGCCCCTTTAATATCTATTTTATTCCAAATTGGTCAATATACCACGTGTTCAATAAAAAAAAATTAATTAAGAGAAAAATGCAATTCAGAACAAAAGTGGACACTAAGGACTAAATTGGAACAAAAGTCCAATTGGGTATGAAATTGGCACAAAATAGATACTGTGATAAGGATATCATTTTGGAAGATCTTCCTTTACGCTATCAGTAACATATCTTGAGCTCCCACCCCACCTCTCCACTCACACACCTGAATACTAGCTTCACCACTGCCTTCTGGTTTACATGTATTTTGTTTTTGCTCTGGTATTTAACTGTAAGTAATATTCTAAGCTGGCAATTAATGATACGATGATCTGCTTCATTCAATAGAATTTTTGAATTGATGGCTAGTCATGTTCAATGTTTCCTGCAACTTAAAGTGTAGTATCAAACAATTGCTTATGGGAAAATGCTCAAATGCCTAGTTTACTGTGTCACTCAAATATATCAAAAACCTTCTTCTCTGTGGGTATTATTTACAATAAATATATGTTGTTTTCCAGAAAAAAATTCCCATTTAATTTGTTTAGAAATTGGTTTTGGAACTTACATCTTCATATATGCATATGAATGCTCAAATGCCTAGTTTACTGTGTCACTCGGATATATCAAAAACCTTATTTGTGTGTGGGTATTATTCACAATAAATATATGTTGCTGTTTTCCAGAAAAGAACTTTACATGTAATTTCTTTCCAATTGACATTGGGCAACAGCTGACAGGACCAGTGTCCGTATGAATTGAATATATACCCAACATAGGAAATGATATATGAATAGGGATAGGTTTCAGAACTTTCATCTTCATATATGTATACCCAAAAGAAATGGGTGTGCCCTTGCAACTTTTCGATTAACCACCAGTGGTTCCATCTGTGTTTATATCCATATGATTATATCTGGGCGAGAGTTTAAATTGATTGTCCTCGTGGTGGTAGAGCGGATAGAAATGCATTGCAAGAAATCAAACATTTTAGAAACCAAAACAAGGTACTTTGATATTATGTAGTGCTTGGAAAATCCTATCAATATACAGTAGCCTTGAAATATCATGTCGCCAAGATACTGGTTGGCTAACATAGAATCTTCCTTAATAAGAGAGAAACCAAATCAGAATTGGCATTTAATTTTTCTTTCCGTATAACCAATGCGAGTTTTTTCCCTT
The DNA here is from genome assembly GCA_036897485.1 of Pelargonium nanum. Classification (NCBI taxonomy): domain Eukaryota; kingdom Viridiplantae; phylum Streptophyta; class Magnoliopsida; order Geraniales; family Geraniaceae; genus Pelargonium; species Pelargonium nanum. The sequence goes on along the minus strand of JAYMTF010000571.1, from coordinate 17,847 downwards.
TAGATACATAAAAAGATATAAGGGATAAGAAGAGACTCTAGGAAATCAGACAACCTTGCTGTTAGAAAAACCGGAACACTTTGTTCATTCTTGGAAGTGTTTAAGCAAAAAAGTTCAGATGGAAGACTAAATGATGGGGGACCATAGCTGACTCAAATTTAGCCAAAATATAAAACATTAATAGTAGAACAAAGTGAATTTCCCAAAAATAGACATGACTGTTAGTAAACTTTGTACCTATCTCAATTATGAAAATACTCCCATATAGACGGAATCAACAAGATAGCTAGTTAGTTATGGATTCAACTGCCTCAGAAATGACTCGTTGAAATGCTATGCTCTTTCTCATTGTATGCAGTAGGTGCAACTTTTTGTTGAGCAATTTGCATTTCAGAGTTAAGCCATGTTGGCTCACCTACATAAATTTTCAGATACTGCTGTATTAGAGCAATCCGTTGTCATCTAGTCCGGTCAGGATGTCTGGGTTTTCCCCAGTTTTCCCGGGTTCAAATCCCGGCGACGGAATTGTTTCTTTTCTATGTTAACTTTGACTTTCATGGTGAATTCTGTCAACAAATCTGTAGTCATGACAGTAAACCTTTTATCCGAGTCCTCAGTTATTGCTTTGTGGCCGTATTTCACTCTGCTTTTTAGATCTACTAATTACGTTTGTTCTGGTACTTGCAGAGGTGGGCAATTATTCGGAAGAAAAATGGCAACATAAATGTTGGAGGAGGAAACCCATCTTCTGGCACTCAACTTTCTGAGGCTCAGCTGGCAGCTCGTAATGCAATGAATCTTGCCCTCAATCCACCAACTAAAAATATATCATCACCTTCCTCAGTTGGCCCAGGTGATTCTCTACTCCTTCAGTGTTCATAATTAAGTTCCCTAGAGTTTGTAATAATCTTAATAATAGTAAATATTATAATTACCTTCAAGTGTCTAGCAGCTATAAGAAGATTTATTTGTACCCTCATCCTTTTGGATATTTCTTTTGAAGACCCCCCTCTCAATTATCCGGAAAAGAATGTCTTGATTGCTTTTACATATTTGAGCTGTGGTGAAAAGTTGATGCCATGTTGTGTGGATAGTGTCTCAGTTAAAGGCCTGCTCCATAGTTGTGACTGCCATGCAATTAGTGTGAACTGGAGAGGATTAGTCTTTTCTCTTTAAAGGGTCTTTTGATCAATGTTTCTGGAACAACCAGTGACATTAACATCCAATTTTTATTTCGGTCTTGTATATATAACTCAGTTATGTGAATTTCTGGAAATATCACTTGAAAATTAGTGAGGGCTCCAAAATTGTGCTTTGTATATGCTTAATGGATTGAAAGAACTGTGATGACTTTGTTGCCACATTAGTTCTCTTGCAAGTTATCTTATGCATATGATTTTTGTACTTTTTTTGCGAAGTTTGAATGCGGTTCTCCTTGGATTTTTCACAGCAGGTATGGGTGTGAATGCTACATCTAGTAATACTGTGCGTCCACCTAATGCTGAAGCTGGCAGCTCTGTTGTACAAGCTGTACATCAATCTCAACAAGGTTATTTCTGTTCTGAAAGCTCCAAAACTGTGCCCTTCATTCTTAATGAATTGAAAAAAACTATGATGACTTAGTGCATTGCTCTAGCTGTACTTTGTATATTATAATTATTTCCGTACTTCTGTGCAAAGATTGAATGTCGTTTTCCTTGGTTTTTGCTGGGACAGGTTTAAATGTTTCATCTAGTAACTCTGTGCGTCCTCCTAAAGCTGAACCCAGCAGCTTGTTACATGCTGTACATCAGTCTGAACAAGGTTTTTTTACCTGATCTGAGAGCTCTAAACCTTATGCTCTATATATATGCCTGATGAGTTGAAAGAGCCGTGATGACTTTGTTAAATGTGTACATTTTTTTTTTTAAATTTCTGTGCTTCCGCTCAAAGTTTGAATTTGGTTCTCCTTTGATTTTAAACAGTAGGGACAGGCTCAAATACTATATCTAGTAACTCTGTGCGCCCTCCTAATGCTGAAGCCAGCAGCTTTGTACAAGCTACACATCAGTCTCAACAAGGTTTTTTTCTGATCTGATCTGAAAGCTCCAACACTGTTCACTTCGATATGCTTAATGAATTGGAAGAACTATGATGATTTTGTTAGTCATTGGTTTTCATTTTTGATAAAGTATTCCACTTTTGAAGAATGTGAAAGTTTGAGACCACTTGATATACTAGTCGAGCCCTCCACCTAATAGTTTAAGCTTTTGAGTTGGATTTAAGTTTAAAAATTGTAAGCTAGTATTAGCTTATTTAATATGATTCTTGTACCTGTGGACGAAGTATGATTGTGGTTCTTGAATTTTTTACAGTTGCCTCAGGTTTAAATGCTACTTCCAATAGTTCCGTACATCCATCTAATACTGAAGTTGGCACTGTGGTACAAGGTGCACATCAGTCTCAACAAGGTCCTATCCCTTCAAAAACAATGGGGCCATTGGGTTTGTCCCCAAAATCTCGAACGATTGCTAAAAAACCTACACCCAAGTCTGTTTACAATTCAGATTCTATGGTAAAAGCTACTGCAGTTGCCGCTGGAGCCCGCATTGCAACACAGTCTGTTGCGGACTCAGTGATTAAGGCTGCTAAGAATGTCCATATTATGCCCACAGGTGGTGGTTCTTTGATGAAATCATCTATGTCCAGTGGTGCAGCCACTCACTTGGCAGGTCATCCTAACGTACACTATATCTGTACTGGTCTGGCAGCTTCCGCGCATCCAACATATCCTCCTGTTACAACAAGTGTGCCACGCAGTGGACCGACAAGAACTGCTGTCCCACCAACAATTCAGCGTACTTCATCCACTTCCGCCACATTGCCAAATATGCCATCTAAACAGACTATTGCTATTGTATCTAGTCTGGTTGCTGGATCTCCATCACATAAAGATGTTAAAACTGCAGAAGAGACCAAACTTCCTGAGATGGACAATGCGCCAAAAGAGCAAGTCCGAGAGAAGGGCACATGTGCTGTAGGAAATGGGCCTAGCAGTCAAGTTGAAGATAAAACAGCTTTGACAAATCAGGCTGCAGGGTTAAAAGAAGAGACAATAGTTGAGGATTCCTTGAGCTCAAAGGCGGCAGAAATTGATGAAGGAGCTGCTGTTCACAAGAAGGCTGAGGAGAGTAAAGATGCAAATCAGAACAGTATAAAGGCTGAGGCAAGTCAACAAGATGAGAATCAGAATTGTAAGATGGCCGAGGTTAGTGAAGATGCAAATCAGATTAAGGCTCAGAGTGAAGATGCGAACCAGAATAGTGACAAGGCTGAAGTGAGTGAAGCGGTGAATAAAGATGGAAATCAGCGGAACGACAATGCTGTGATGAGTCAAGATGAGAATCAGCGAAACGACGATGCTGTGATGAGTGAAAATGAGAATCAGCGAAACGACAATGCTCTGATGAGTCGAGATGAGGATCAGAACAATAGCAAGGCTGAGGTGAGTCGAGATGAGGATCAGAACAATAGCAAGGCTGAGGTGAGTCGAGATGAGAATCAGAACAATAGCAAGGCTGAGGTAAATCGAGATGAGAATCAGAGCAATAACAAGGCTGAGGTGGTTCAAGATGAGAATCAGAACAGCAACAAGGCTGAGGTGAGTCAGGATGCAAGTCAGAACAATAACAAGGGTGGGTTGAGTGAAGACGAGAATCAGAATAAGATCAAGGCCGAGGAGAGTCAACATGCAAATCAGCAAAATAACAAAGCTCCCGAGAATCAAGATGCAAATCAGAAGAGTAGCAAGGCCGAGGAGAGGCAAGAAGCAAACCAGAGTAATGTAAAAGGTGAAGGTGAACCCGCAAGTGAAAGTAGTAAAAACCAGAAACCGACAAGTGTGACGATGCCTAGTGTGGCAGCAGATGAGGGCAGTGAAAAACAGGAGGTTGTAAACAAAGCTGTAGTTGGCAGTGAGGTGGTTTAGGGCATGTTGTGAAAATCAACACAAGCATTTGACCTATAATTTTGTGATTATTCAAACTGGTAGGAAACTATTCAGTGTAAATTCAGACGTGAAAATCAAATGGGAATGCTAATTTGGTTGTTGGTGTAAATTTTCCGAACCCCGCCCCAAACTGTAACTTGGGAGGTAAGGTAATGTTGCTGTGGACCATTTTTTCAAAGTAAAGGTAACTATTTTTGCATTTTCTTGGTGGTTTTGTATTCTACTCAGAGTTCATTTTGACTGTTTGCACTAATTTAACATTCAGGTTACTGAAACCATAGCTTAACTTGATAGTGAAGCCATCGATAATTTTCACGCCAAAATAGGTCTCTGGATTTCTTTGAATTCGGAGTGTCTCATACAACAGCCTCTTTGCTTGGTAGGATTCAGAACATGTCAGTGTTCTCCTCCTTGGTCTGATTCTGTTTCATCTCATGTATATTCATTTCATGATATTTTGTTCTCGGCTTGTTTTCTCGGGGGTTTGTACCTTGATCCCTCCTTGGGATCTCTATTGATATATGAGTACTTTTTGCTAATAATAAAAAAAAAACTTGATAGTGAAGCTGTGAAATGAAATGAAATGGAGAGAACATAATTTCTATATATAGTTGGCTTGACAGACAAGACCTTATATAATGTGAACATTCATAATTTGTTAGGACTCTATTCATAGGAAGCATCTAAATTAAAACTAAGATCTTCAATACTCAATAGTCAATAGATCTTTGGGCAGGATATCCTAGACTACTAAACTGTTTCTGCAGTGATGGACTCACACACGCGAAGAACGATTGCCTCTGCTTCGTCTTCTTCAGCTTAACCCCGAACAAGAACGACTTCAATGGAATTCTTGCTCGGCTCGGCGAGTGTCTCATATCCGCCTTGGGCTTTGATATCCCGAGCTCCTCATCCAGCTCCTCAAGCAGACTCTCCACCTCGTGCTGCAGCGCCTTCACCCGCTCTAGACCCGACTGCAACTCATTTTCCACCTTGATGCTCTCGTGCTTCATGTTCAGAATCTCGCCTTGGTACTTTGCTGCCTGAAACACCGTGAGCTCCACGTCGTCCACGTTGTTGCTCCCGCTGCAGGCTCCCGATATCTCTTCCTGAATGTGTGCCAAAGATGCGAACCTGGCGTGCACTTCTTCTTCCAGCACAGCGTTTTGCTCCAACCATAGCTTCAATTCCGTGTGTATCTCCCTCAGGTGTCTGTATATTGGCTTCATGATTGAGCTCTCGGGTATCTTCTGGCCATTCCCTTCTTGCTTCGCCTGTTCTTTCATCAATCTCGCCTGTTCTCTGAGTCTTTCCAGTTCCTCTTTCAAGTCTCGGATTGTGGTTATGAACTTCTGTTTCTGATGAATCGAAGTGCTCAGTCTCAACCAGAACCCAAGGTTCTCGTCCACCAGTTCATCAATGTCTGTCCTGATCTTTTCCTCGATATTTGAAACTATAGTACTCCCAATACCGATGTCTTTTGAAAGATCATATGGTGTAGCAGAAGGTTTATCTCCTAAACCTGTTGGCTCATTGTTCAGTTTTTGACGCAGCGCTTGAATCTCAGCGTCCCTCATTGTATTAGCTCGCACCAATTCGCGGACCTGCGTGGTGAGATCAGAGAGGCTGTTCTTGTTTCTCTTGTCCACATCATTTAGCTTCCTTCTCACTTCTTTGTAGTTCTGAAGAACTGATGTGTACTCTTCTAGAAGCATCTTTTCTCTGTCATCAAGTGTGTTTAAGTACATTTGTCTCCAGTTAGGCAACACTTCTTGATCATCATCCATATCGTCCTCGTGCTCATCACTCTCAATCTCTTCCTTTTTCTGTTTCGTTTTCGAGGATTTTGATGATTTCTCGGATTTTGATGATTTCTCAGAATTGTCCTTTTTTTCCTTTTCTTCTGAAGGCTTTGGCTTGCCTTTCACGCCAAGCATCTTCGCCCACTGGATCTTCTTGTTCTCCTTCGCTGCTATGGCGTCTGGAGCCTCTTTCACTTCTTTGAATAGGCCTGCATTTTCGAGGTCTTCGTCGAGCTTCACAGTGTGTAGCTTCTCGGAGAGGTGCTCAATGTTGCATCTAGCTTCTGTGAAATGTGCTTGGAGGTTTGTGTTCCGGTCCTCCACGGTTTGGTTCAGGCTCTTCACTTTAGCTAGCTCCTCTTCGAGCTCGGTCAGTCTTTTTCTCATAGTTTCCGAGGTTTGAGTCAGGCTCTCCTTGTCCCCTTCCAGCTCCTTAATATGTGCTCGAAGCTCGTCCGTTTCTGTGGTTAGTCTCTGCACCAGAGAGTCCTGAGACGCCACTGCTGTCTCGAGCTTCACGACCTTGTTCACGAGCTCATCAATCTTCTCCGCGAGCTCGATCACTGAGAGGTTTGTGTTCGAGCTCGTGGCAAGGTTTTCTTTGATTAGCACTCTTAACATTTCCAAATCCGGCTTTTCTTGTTCCTTCTGGGGCTTTTCTTGTTGCTTTCGGGAAGTGTCTTGACGCGAGGTTTCAGTACTCGTCTCATCGGGCTTGTCAGCAGAGTTTTTCTGATCTTCATTGTACTTGGCTTGAAACTTTTCTTTGAGAGCCTCGAGCTGATTATGCGCCTCTTGGATCTTCGCGTACTCAACTTTCGCGTCCTCAGCTGACTGCTCTCGCTTTCCTTGGAGCTTGTGCAAGGTGTCCTGGCACGATTTCAGAGCTGTCGTCGCCATCAGAGCACGAGCATCGCTATCCTCAATCATAGTCCCGATCCCGAACTCATCTTGCAGTTTGCAAACCTTATCTTGCATCTCGCTGATCCGATTCTCCATGTCCCAATACTTATTCGTGGCGTGCTCGTACACATTCCTGACAAACTCTTTCTCAGTCTGGAGACCGAGAATCCCCTTCTGGAGGCTATCGATCTCCTCCAGAGCCTCAGCTTTGCTAAGCCCCGAACAGAACGATACGGGCTTAGCAGAGCTGGCATTTCTCTTGAATTGCCTCCCTTGCCCTTGTCCTTGTCCCTTGATCTTCATAGATGGGATCCTGAAGTCCTTCCCGGGAGCCTTGGGCGCCTTGGGGACGCCCGCTCCCGGGGGTCCACTAGAAGGAGGATTCATAGATTCTCCTGAATTCTCCTCCTCGTCGTATAATGCAATTTGGACCCTCTCGGGGAAAACTTGTGCAATCGTGCGGTTAGCACTCTGGAGTTCTCGTGATAGATGATCGTATCTCTCTGCCAAAGCTCGGTATGCCCTGAAAGATTCTTCGACAAAGCTGATGATCTCGGGCCTCCTCCTATAGTACATTTCTGCTCTTCTCGCGAACGAGTCCCCATCATGATCAATGATCTGAAGAGTGTCGTGCACCTTCTCCTCCATATCTGCGCACATATTCGCAGATTCACGACATAAATATAAAATTTGTTAAGTAATTTTACGCAATCAATAATCAACGATTGTTAAATCGAAACAAATAGTATATATTTGGACCTGCAAGGCTTTGTTCGAGCCATTTGGACTGCTTTGTCCTGATGTGGCTTGCCCACCACCATGAGTAGGCATTGGTTGCTGCTCTTTGCAGCATTCTGTATCCTTATTTTCTGTCACTTTCTCGAGAAAATTATATCAACCCATCTGATACAATGATTGGTCTTTTTGTTGTTCTTTAAACAGAAATCTGTATATCTATATTTATTTGATTGGAGATAATGATAAGTGAAATCAAGAAAAGTGGACAAAAGAGAAGCAAAACAGTTTTTGCTTGTGAAAATGAGTGCATGGATTGGAGGAGAGGACACTTCGCCTAAATTAGCTCAGAATTGCTAAATTTAGCATGTCCACGTGGCAGCCCACAGTTCATTTTTTTAATAATTTTTTGGACCTCTACTCTATCAATATTCATATACTCAGAGATATTGAATGTTAGTATCAAAAAAAAAAAAAAAAAAAAAAAAGATATTGAATGTGATGCATATTTGTGGTGAATCTTATTCTGATGATTTATAAATTATAAAGATGTGCTTTCTGACCTCAATTCCAAGTGTTTAATTTTTTCTGGTTGAATCAAACTACAATTTTATGTCATATTTTTTCAAACAGGAGGCTAATTGGCGCATGTAGCCGCCTACATGTGAAATGCATGTAAGGCATGTGACATGCTATGATTGATGGAAAGAGGACTCCACCTTGTACTTTTGGACACTTTGATTTTCAGGGGGTGGGGTAGCGGGTCTCATTTTATGTTAGTTGTGATGGACGGCTAGGATTAAATTTAGCCTCACATGTGTTTTATATGCACGACGGTTGCATGTATGATCATTCCGCTTTTAAATAACTATGAGTCGTTTGAATCAAATCACTTGGTGCCTTAGCACTAAAAAGTATACATTTTTTTCCATCCTTGACATTTGTTGAAATCGATTCTGAGGTTTCGAATTTGAGACTTCAAGACAATAGTACAGTAGAGACGGATCTTGTAAGAGGGTGTGGGGTAAATTTTAATTCTTGTCTTGTGTCCACAAGGACTTTGATTTTTGTCCCAACAAGAACAAAACTCTAGGTCCATTCCTGTATATTGTAATGTGATCCTAACTAGTTATAAAAAGAATTATTTGTTGAAACAGTGTATTTTTAAGTGATTGGTTGAACCTAAAGTTGGCAAAATGGTACCCAACCCGTCGTGTACGTACCAAAACCCAACAATTTCGGGTCGAGTTCGGATCTGAATTTATCAACCCGAAAATAGGTCGGGTATACCCACAAAAAATAATGCATTTTATGCCTAAAATCCGAAACCCGACCCTAACCCAATCAACTCTACAACTTTATAGGATCGGATTAGGATTAGGGTTCATCAACCCGAACCCAACACTAACTTTTGCCACCTCTGGACTTGAATCATATGTATAACTCAAAACTAGACATTTTTTCCTCATCTTGACATTTATATCTAGCTTCTTCATAAGGTAATGACCATTGAATGGAGAAAAAGAGTATTATTCACATAATATATTTACAAGCATATTAACTTGATATTCACAAATGTACACCCTAATTACATGAAAGAATTGCTGGCTCTCTCTCACACACACAAACCCTCTATTCTGTAACATAAAAAGTAAAGTCTTAAATCCTGAAAGAAGGCAAAGAAGGAAATGAGCAGAAATAGCAAAATGTCATTGCCTTCTCCTAAAAAACATGAAATCAAAGAATGAACAAAGCCAGCACAACCATCCTAGTTTTTTGCTGTTTCTCTCTTCCTCCATAAAGTAAACATTAACTTCCATACCAACACTAGCCAATACCAAGTTCCTTCGCCACGTAATATATTAAACAAGGCCACTCTTTTTCTTTTCCTTTTTTTTTACGCTATAATATATCTATATACAATCTTCTTCCCAGAATAAGTATGCTTTGCAAAAGATGAATCCGCACAGAAGCGCCAGTGTGCAACCATCGGTATTCCAAAACGTTAGCTGCTTTGAAGAGTCGAGAGCCATTGTTCCATGTACTTCTTGCTCTCTGCACAAAGAGGCGACATTCAGGATATACAGGTTAGCAAAGATAAGAAAATTTACACAGATATCAGTAAATACGCGCAAGTCTGATGAGATCAGAGAAGCAACAGCCCGAGAATTGATAAAATCTGGACCAAGAAAAAATTGTCTGAACGAAGGCCAATGCCTAAATTCTCAATCCCATAGTAGTTCATTGATATAATGAAAAAATAAAAGCCAAGCGGATTCAGATTCTGAAGTCCAATTTGAGGTTGGGATATAGACAGCACATGAGTTGAGTAGCATAAAAGTACGGTAGGTGAAACTTATAAGATAAAGGTTCAGGTTGACACAAGAGGTTGAAGATGAGAACTTGACATCAAAAATGACTTTGATAACAGAAAAGTTACACTAATGTTCCCATTAAGAATATAATCTATATCATTGACAACAAATGAAACTGCACGAGATACAAATGTGTAGTACAACAAACAGGAGAGGGCATTATAATTACAGAAATAAATCTAAGCAATTGCTTAAAAAAGGAAGAGGAGGCTGAATGGAAAATATGATAAAGTGGGTGACAAGTAAAGCATGCACAGCCTCCGACAAAAATTAAAAGGAAGAAAGTGACCATGAATAGTTTATGTTCATTTCTCATATACTTGGAAATCAAATCGCCTTAGACATATATTCAATTCCTATCAGATCGTAGTTACAGGGTTATACAAAAGGAAGATTTGTACAACTATGATTCCAGAAGAATAGATTTTGTCATCTGACGGTCCAAATCATGCGACAAAATAAATCCTTCTGGTAACCAAATTATGCGATGAAGAAATGTTGAGATAATAATCAGAGCTAAAGGCACCTTAATCACTTAGCATGCAGTAGCTCTCATTCTCCAAGTCCTATAGTTAAGGCTATGAATATCTGGCCTATTTTGTCAAAAATCATAATTATTTCAATTTTCAAGGAAGACTTGATACAACGCTTCCTTCCTATCAAACTTGACTTCAACCCCAAAACTTAAGCTAATAGGTAGAGGGGTCAAGTAGTATATCAAGTGTGACAGACTTCACATTTATTTCAATGTGAGATTCCTTAACACTCACCCTCACGTGGAGACTAGATAACACAACAACTGACCATTCAAGTGGACCAAGAAAGGAGTTAAAACAGACAGGTCATAAGACCCAACGAAACCAGGCTATGATACCATCTCAAACTTGACTCTTACTCAAATAGTCAAATGATTAAGCTAATAGGTTAACAGTCCAACCTGTATATCAGTTCTTCACATTTTTTCAATGTTGATTCTTCAAACTTCACAGTTTAATTGTTGTACATTCAAGATAGAGGGTAAACGAAATATCTTATGTTTTCTATATTAATTTGATACTCCAAAAATTTAGAGAGCTCTTAAAATAAGTTTTATACCCTCAGAGTTGATACAGCAGTTTTATATTACACATATCACTAAACTACAAAGTCCCAACAGGTTAGCTTCAATCATAGTCAATTACTCAACTATCGGTTGGGGTTGCACTTCATGTATGTAAATATTTTGTAGCCTAAGTAATGGATCAAGCATAAAAGCAAGTGTACAGGAATGCAGCATTCACAATATGCTGGTTCTTCGTATTTATTCTAATTGCAAAGCAAAAGCTCGTGCTCAAACTCAACTAGGTACTCAACAAGCTAAATAGTTATGTTTAAAGTGCTTAATTCCGTCTGTATGTTCAAGCAGGTATTGAACTACAATGATACGTAGAGGAAAATAACTCAACAAACCATATGAAAAAGGGAATAAAAAAAGACTTCAGGATAAAGAAACAGCTCTTACCATCAGGATAGTTATATGGTATTTTCCCAGGGGTGTTCAAAATCTTGTTCTTTGAATCCTCTACTACATCATGACTCCTGCCATAACATGGAACCAGCACGGCAAAGCTATTGTCCGTATCATCGTCACTCAGGAACCCAGGTCCATGAGGCTCCAACCAACCAATGGACCAATCTGAACCATCAGATTCGGAACCAGAAACACATCCACCATCAGAAGGCACAAGAACAACATCATATTCCCTATCAACTCTACGCTCTTCTCGGCTATGCCATTTGCGCTGGACCCTTCTTGATGAGGATCCCATATTGGTCCTCTTAACCAAAGGAAATTTAATGGTATCAGAATCCCACAATCCTGTGTCAGGTGAAGGATTCAAAGAAGATCCATTAGAATTTCTGGGCTCTTTGTGTTTTCCACTCCACAGCAACCACGGAAGATTGGTAAATGCCACAGCCATATGTATCCACTCGATCTCTCAGGCCGATAATTTGCAGCTAAATGTGCTAATAACTTCTACTTGTTTAATAAGTAGCTCTTTCTGCTGCAGGAAATACTAATTAGATCAATTTCAGATACCAAATCCCATGAGGCATATTAAAGATCAATTCAAAGATACATGATATTGACATCAAGAAACAATATAAGCTAATGAGATATACTATCATTCTCATCAAACAAAGGAAATGAAAATGAGGTGAAACTGAAGCCTTCTATATTTTAACCTTTCCGCTAACATCATAATCCAGAAAGGGGGAAAAAATTTAATAAAAGGGAATTCAACCCTGAAAACCTTCCACAATTCCTTGATTGATTTGATAGGTTTTTGGCATTCTCGCAACTACTAACAGCAAAAGAAATGCTTAAGCTCCGATTGGTTCGTGTTCGATCAATTTCATGGCAGCCAAATAAATAGTAAATTGGGTATATCTACTGTCATTAGCATATCATCAAATATCAATATACTTGCTATTGCTAAATAGTATATATATACAAAACATCCAAATGCAACAAATGAAGAAAAAAAAAGCAAAAAAATGAAAATGAGCAACATAGAAACCAAGAAGAAAAGAGAAACAACCAAAAGCTTATATGCAAAAATAAAAATTCCCCATTTCACCAAAATACTCAGTTTTCATTTGTGCAGTTCACAATATTTCATCAAACAACTTGACATCTCATTTAGCAAAATCCCAAACACACAAACACAATAACTACAACAAATCAAAATCCCTAAAAAAAAAATCTTGCCTTGTAGCTCAACCTTGGAATATGAGAAGAAGATTCAAAGCAAAGCAAAAAAAGACAACTTTATGATACCTTAAACGGTACAAGACTTTAGATTAGGAGGTCTGGCTTCTTCTCCAAACCAACAAACGCGTCAAGCATCAAATTGAACATAAAAAAAGAAATAAAAATCCTAGGTTTCCTCTCTCTTCACTCACAAGAAACCCCAAAAGATAAATTATTGGGAGATGATGAATTCTGGGTTTTGGTCTGTGATTGTGCAATTTGCATTTGCAGAGAAAGAGAGAGACCTTTACAAAGAAATGTTTTTTTTGAGGAAAAACAAATATTATATATGTATATGTGCACATGTGGCTGTGTAGATGATGATGGTGATGTGTGTACGTACAGATACAGAGGAAGGAGATGAGAAGAAGAAGGTGTTATTGTCTGGTGCAAGGTGCATGGTAGAAGTGCCACGTCAGACCAGCGAGAATCTCGGAGAATCGAACTTTTTTCTGACGTGGTGGCGTGTACTACCAATACCATCTTTCTCTTTACTTGTGTGTCTCTACTTGACCCAAACTCTTTGTTTTTTATTTATTTTTTTTAGCTGTCATTTTTGTGGTATTTTGTTGGTGATCAAACATGTGTTGTATGATTACGAGTAAAATACAAACACAGTAGGTCGTATATGAAGTGAATTTGGAGACATTAGTTAGTACTAGTAGAGTTACAATTTAATTGTGTTTAAGGTATTTATTTGATAATTTAATTTAAATTGTATGAACATATATTGCATTTTGTTATAGAATGATGTATTGTTGATTCTGAGTAATGTAAATAAAAATTAGATTTTGCATATCATTATAGAATACTGGTTAAAATTAATTTATATGTACACTGAGAGATGATTCAATGGTCAATGCACACACTTCATTGTGGATGATCATGGGTTCAACTCTCGTTGGACCGGGTGAGATGAGATTTTGCGTTAAAAGTAAAGAAAGATCCCTATTATGACACCACATTAAATTTCAGTCATATCCACCTAAGTGAATTTGTGGATATTGGACCCGCTCACTCTAAGATTTTTAATGAGGTCGTGGCTTTGCAAGTGGATCGAAGAGAGATAAATAGGATATTGTTTCTGTTTTTTTTTTTAACTTTATGGGAGGGCCGAAGAGATAGATGAAGAGCTAAGAGTTGTATAGAAGGATCAATAAGAGAGAATAAATTAAGAATTTAATTATACAAATTTTGGGGGTGTCAAGATTTGAACATGTGACCTTAGGCTCTGATACCATGTTAAATTTCATAGTTGGGTTAAGCATAATGACTTGAGCTTCCACTACTAAAAGGTCAACATTATTAGTAGGGTTTGACTTACACCATTATATTTAGCTCATTCTCTTTATATATATTTTTTTAATGTGTGACAATTATTCACTTCAACACTCCCGCTCACGTGCGAGTGCAGCGAGTCTCACATTTTTCTTTTATCGATGAGCTTGACACGTGCACAGTCGGGAGACTTTTTAAATCGCCACTCTCCCTCACTGTATGTATTTTTCTTCCACACGTGGGTCGCTACAGGCATGACCATCTGCAAGCAGGGCAAAGACCATGGGGGGAGACAACGTAAACGGGCCACTGGGATTACTTCTAGAGCAAAATGAGGAAAGAGAAACATGAAAAGTTTGCGTTGTCCATTGCCTTGTTGAAGTGCTAATTGGCCGAGAAGAGAATTAGTGAACCATACTATAAAAATAATGAGATCGACCAACATATTTCCCTTACCTTGCTAAGCGGTCAACCAACATAATTATCTAATTGATATAAATACATATATTAAAATAAATATAACTATAATTTTAACTATACATATTAATTCATATGTCCATTTTAGTAATTACTCACTTTCAAAAACTCATATTTTACCTAACAATCTATGTTTTCAAAATATTTTTTCAAACTCAATTTACAACTAATTTTATCATACAATCATAAGAATATTTATTTCACTTAAAGTTCATTTTATCTCCTTCCACTCAATTGACTTTTGAACATTTATGTTCTCAAACAATCACTAATACCTTCTATCCCAAAATAATTGTCATATTTTCTCTGTATTTATATTACATAAAGAAAATTAACAACTCCAATTTCTAAGGAGGGAAGATGTAGCTAAGCTTCATGAGTAGAAAAACAGTGCACAAAATTGTATACTTTCTGCAACAATTGCAAGTGGAGAAAATCATGTCCTTAAAACCAAAATGAGTATAAAATCAATCAATTTTGCCTCAAAATGATGGTTTAATAAACTTCATCAAATTATTAAAATGATAATTTTGTTCTAATAAAATAATAATATTACACCATATATTTTTTTTCCCCATTATATATATTCAAAATAAGAGCACAAATTAAAGAGAAGGAACAAAAAAAAAGACGAGCAAAATTGGGAGGCTCTCAGCCTTCCACCTAAGGAGCAACAAAAAAACCCCACAAGTTACCATCTCTTTGTAACTATCCACACAACATGTGTTTTTTTTTTTTTTTTTTGATTTGACATGGTTCCTATCAATTTCTTTGGTCAATCATGCAAGAGAATGTGATATTGATTAGGATATGCTTATGGTTCATGAACCAAACCAGGTAAGTGATTGTTTCGCTACACATGTAGAGACTACTACTTTAAGGAGCTGACACGTAGGATAAAAGGCAATTTAAAAAAAATATATATGTTTGGTCCATGAAAATGACAAACTTTTAGGTATAAATCATCGGTAAAGACTCAATTTAGCTCTTGAATTTTCATGTTTTGACCCAATTTAGTTTTTGAATTTTTTGAAGGGGTAATGACAGATGGGGGCCCATTTTACGGTCCCAAAACACATCATGTACCATATTTTAAAACTTGTTTTTGGACGTACATAACTTTTGGTTTCATCTGTAAATCACTAACAATGTTAAATTTTATGTAAAAAGACAATTTTACCCTTCATCTACAACCAAGCTTTTTTTTTTTAAGACACAACCAAGTTCTTATTAGTTCATCAATTAAAATTTAAGTTATTTACTGTGGACAAATGAGATTTACCATAAAAAATGAATTTGCTTAGAGAATTAAAAGGTTTGTTTGTGAATTTTAGTTGTTGAAACGAGTAACATCAAGAAAAAATAAATCATGAACCAACTCATTGTTGTGTGGTATTAGCAGATTGGGCAAAACTTGGGCAAAATTATTCATGAACTTACTAATTAAAGAAAATCTGGGTAGAATTTTTGTTTGGTATGAACAGACATGAGGTTCAAATTTGGGTATAATTTTTATTGAATTTTTTGGAAGACCCTGTTTCCGATAGCCGGAAAATTCAAAAAAGAAAAAGAAAATCAAAACTTAAATCGAACTCAAACCTACCTTTCCGTTTTCGCAACCTTATACAACCTTGTTGTGGGAATAATATGTATGAGATTTATTGTTTGTAAAAAATCTCAATTTAGTTTACCACATTTTGCAGATCTCTAATGGCCCAGTAGAGAGATAAAGACAAAGACACAAGGAAGATGATCTCATTCGATGGTAAGTCACGTTTAAAGCTTATTCCACTTTACAGGAGTGTGTTGAGCGGTGATCAAACATAAGCGTTTTTTCACTCACGCAACTTGTGTAGCCAACTGCGCCACTACCTTTGAGTTATAAATACAACAATGCAACAATTTGTAGAGTACTACATTGAACCTATTAATTAACAGTTAGTATCAATATCCTTAAAAAATAAATAATAAATTTGTTTTTATTGTTGTTATTATCATTGTTGGTATATGTTGTTTGATTGTAACTCAACCCCTCAATTGAGTTAATTAAATAAGAAATAAGAGAAGCCTCTTTCTATTTCTTTGTCGTTTTGAGAGTCGGCTAGGTTTTTGTTCAGTTATGGCTGTTTTTTTACTCTAAAAGCAACGACAGTTTCTTAGATTTGCATATATCAAATTGTGGTCTCTCGTTAAGATAGCGAGTCTTGCTTTGATAGCAAGTTTTGGGTTGTTAAAGTTTTTGCAGTGTGGCGCAGATTCGTGGTACGTTTTTTTATTGATATGTGCATAAGGCAGCATGAGGTGGTTGCAGAGAATGAGAAAGTGACTAGAAAGATGGCGGTTTTACCAAAGTCATCGGATCAGCCTTCAAGTTTGTTGTCCAATCATGTGGTAGACCCGATGGTTGCGAGGTGCTGTTGAAAAATCTATCCACGTGGTCGCCTTGAGCTCCAAGCGCAATCGATGTCAATTGTTCGTGCTCTTTAGACTAGAGGGGAGGATTCTAGTGCCTTCAACTTGATAATTCAGGCTGATGGGGAGGATTCAAGTGCCTTTGATTTGATTATTCGAGATGTTTTAGTCATTGTGGCTTAGTTTGGTAATGTTAATTTTTTATTTTCGGGTTAGTCAGTGAACCGAGTGGCCCAAAAATTAGTTATATTTTTTTTACTTTTTCTGTTAGACTTTTCTAGGTGGCTTGAATTTCAAGCCCCCAATTTTATATCATATTTGTTATCGTTTGATTTGAATTAATAAATTAATAAATTTTTCATTAAAAAATAAAATAAGAAATAAGAGTGTTAAATTTATATTAAGTGACATGATAATCTATGTGGCATGTATGTATGTATGTATGTATGTGTATATATTATATATATATATAAAGGAAAAGAAATCTAATCCAAACATTTTATGGCTTAGACTAAGCCAAACCAATAAGGTGAGAACACCTCATTTAAATTTTACTCATACCCAGCCAAGTGAATTGGTGGGAACGGAGCGACCCGCACGGATTCATAATTTTTAATGAGGTGTCATCACCTCATTAATAGCTTAGCCTAAGTCAAATAAATATTGGCTTAGCCATGACAACTAAAAGTGCATGTCATGCCAACAGATGAAGACCCAAGTCCTAGCGGACATGGCCATACTTCGAGCATTCAACAATGAACTATGTCAAGTCAACATAAAGCCATAATTTAGTACATGTAGGTCATTAGTTTCAAAACTTCTCTTGTAGTAAAATAAATAGATGCTAAAATGAAATGTTTTGGAGTGCCAAATTGCGTATGTTTGTGCTTTGATAGTTTCTTGATTGCGATTTTTATTATTTAAGATATTTCTTAGTTATAATCATTAGGGATTGGAAAATAAATCGTCACCAAATCACGAGGAAAAACTTTGAAAGTTTAAATAACAAAAAATCAGTCACCTTGATATTTTTTCTCACACTAGTTGTCCTAGTAAATCAAGAAACGTGTATAAACCATCTTT
>JAYMTF010000570.1:0-33484 GCA_036897485.1 Pelargonium nanum | reverse complement strand
AACTTGCTATCAAAGCAAGACTCGTTATCAGAACGAGAAAGACCGCAATTTGTTATATGAAAAATCAAGAGACTGCTGCCGCTTTGAAATAAAGAGCAGCCGTAAACAAACAAAAACCTTATTCGACTCTCAAAACGGCAGAGAGAAAGAGAGGCAAAAACCCTAGTATTAGGTCTTTGTGGTATGTGAAAGTGAAAACAAAATTTATCTATTTCATAACTTCATAATTTAATACTATAATTAATCACGTGACCAAATATTCAAATCACACGTGGCTGTAGGCTATGGTTAAGGTTTTGGTCAACCCCACAAATCCATCTAAGCTCGTGGGGTCCACAAGGGTCGATGCGCCTCAAATACACCGAATCATAATTTTCTCAAATTTAATGTTTCCAGAAGAAACACCTGGCCCATCTTTTTCTCAAAGTACACGCGAATCTTGCTCATGATAAGCTAACCTGCTTATCAACTGTAATAAATAGTCACATTTATATCATAAGCACATATGCTTATAACATAAGTTAAATAGCTTATCACCAATCTTTTGTCTCTCCAGGCATTGTCTCTTTCCACAGGCTCAAACCAAACCCACACGCCACAGTAACTGTGAACCAGCTGTCACATACGTGTCGACTTGATATTCTGACACGTCATCGACATGCCTTGTCTCATTGACTCCAGGCTCTTCACGTAACACCACGCGCTTCCCCGCGCGTGGGGATCCCAGTTGTATCCGAAATGACCTCCACTATCTGGAGACACGACGCTGTGCGGCACTACATGAGAGTTCATGGTCGCGCACAAACTATGAAGATCCCACCGTTGGATTTGAATTCTAGATGAGACTATGTTCGATGCATCTCTATATATAGAATAAAATAAAAAAGATAGAATGGGACAGGTGATGCACCATTGGGTTCGATGGAGCCGCGGCGCACCGTAGCAAAAGTCATTTTGGCTTTCCACGGCTCTCTATAAATAGAGCCAATGTTTTTCGTGTTCTGCACAGAAAAGAAAATAAAAAAAAAGGGAGAGAAAAGAGCGAGACCCAATCTGTGCTCTCACTTTCTCTCTCTACTTTCTCGCTCTAAGTGGAGGCTCAGCGAAGCAACAGAGGTATATACATTACTTACATACATGAATTCATGAGTTGATCTTGAGGTTTTTGTGTTGATCGTGAAGTTTTTGTGTACGTATCGGTGTTTGTATGCGTGTGTGTGGTCTGTGCTGTGTTTGGTTTGGTTTTTGATTTTTTTTGTCGAGATTGTGGTCACGGATCGGTGTAGTGAGCGAGAATTGCGGGATACGAAACCCTAATTGTGTGAATTTTGTGTTTGTGGTGTTTTGAGTGGTTGATCAGGTGGAGGTGGAGTTGGATTAGGGCGATCGGAGAGGAGGCGCTTGGATCGGGTGGAAGAATGGCGTCGCTCACCAGAGAACTGGTGTTTCTGATACTCCAGTTCTTAGATGAAGAGAAGTTCAAGGAAGCTGTTCACAGGTAAAATTGTGTTTACTTTTGTGTGTCCTGTTCCTAACTTGGTGCTTTTAGTGGGAATTTTGGGTTTATTAGAAAAGGTTTTGGAAAGAGAATTTTGTGAAATGGCTTGTGATTGCAAATGTGGGTGTTAATTGGACTAAATGAGTGTTGTCCTTGAAAGTAGCTTGTTATTTTATTTTTGGGATAATGTGCGTGTGTTGAACTGAAACTTCTTAGATCTATTTTATTTGAGAATCGTTACTGGTGGGTGTGGTTTGTTACTGATTGTGTGCATGTTTGTTTTGCTGAAAGCTTGGAGAAAGAATCTGGATTTTTCTTCAATATGATGTACTTTGAGAGTTGTGTGAAAAACGGTGAATGGGATGAGGTCGAGAAGTATTTGACAGGATTTACTAAGGTGGATGACAATAGATATTCGATGAAGGTTTTCTTTGAGATCCGAAAGCAAAAATACCTTGAAGCCCTCGACAAGTGAGTTTTTTTCTATCAAATGTTCAATTTTCCGCGTTCTGTAACTGTTATTTTGCTAATTACACTTAAAAATCTGTATGCTTGAGCTGAAGTGGATAATTACTTTTTACCATTATTGGCTTTTAACATATCAGGTGTTGTTTGCAGGCGTGATCATGCTAGAGCAGTGGAGATCCTTGTGAAGGACTTGAAAGTCTTTTCCACATTTAATGAAGAGCTGTTCAAGGAAATTACATTACTTCTGACTTTGTCAAACTTCAGGTATGGTAAACATTTTCAGCTAAGTGTTCTAATTAACATGCAAGATATGTTGGATTAAGATGGGGGTGTTCTATTCATACTCTCTTCTGTTATGCTGGACTTATTATTGTGGAAGTGTTGATGACATGGTGGGATTACGTGAGTTTGGGCTACATCCACTTTTGGCACTTTTAGTATTATACTATTTTGTTTGTAAAACATTAACTATTCTGGCTTTTACTATCTTGCATCTAGTGAGAAAGAAATAACATAAATGTAATGGGAAATCAGACTTGTTAAGTAATTAATCTGGAACCTAGGACCAGATCTTAAAGAGCTTTAATATATATATATATGTCATATTATTTCTTTGAGATTTCATGCACTCTGTTCCCCTTCTTCTATTTCGAACTTTCAGGGAGAATGAGCAGCTATCTAAGTATGGAGATACCAAATCTGCAAGGTGTGCAATGTTCACAGAGATCAAAAAGTTGATTGAGGCCAACCCTGTGTTCCGTGATAAACTTCAATTTCCCCCTTTTAAGACTTCAAGACTGAGAACACTAATAAACCAGAGGTAATTGTATACAATTAAATATGTATTTTGAGTCTGTCATTTGATGAAAGTTCCGATTTCAATCTCAATTGTTGCTCACCGTTTTTGTTGTTCGGTCATAGTTTAAATTGGCAGCATCAGCTTTGCAAGAGTCCAAGGCCTAACCCTGACATTAAAACCCTCTTTGTGGACCATAGTTGTGGTGGACCAGGACTAGCATCAGCTGGTGCTCGGGCTCCTTCCCCAGTACCCACTCCATCAATGGGTGGCCATGTTTCAAGAGTTGGTGGTTTCCCACCATTAGGTTCTCATGGGGTAGGTTAAAAAAGAAAGAATACACTACTTTATTCTGTTTAAGAAGTTTGTATAGATAAAGTTGTTCATTCTTTTGCATATATGTGGTATGTATCTATTTTCAGCCTTTTCAGCCCACTTCAGTAGCTCCCACAACATCACCTGCTGGGTGGATGACCAATGTTTCTTCTGCACCACACCACACAGTTCCTGCTGGACCCATTGGCTTTGCTGTTTCCAACAACCTGGGTATGCTTATCTTTGCTAAACATGCCTTGCAAGAGCTGTAGTTGCTTATTCCATGATTATAAAGATTGTTGAGTGTTAGATATGATTATCATATGGCACAAGGTCTGTGACATGCATTGATGTCTTAAATGGCCTTAAGATTTATTCATTAGTTTATTTTCAGATGAGGAACAGGGAGGAGTATTTAACACAGTTTTTTGTTTGTTTGTTTGTTACTATTACAATTTATTGAAGTTATGTTTTTAAGATACTTTGCTTTCATGCTGATCAAAAAAGATACCTTGCTTTCATGAGTAGCATATTATCTATGATAAGTATTTACCAAATGATGTTGATCTTTGAAAGTGCTTTTGCATCTACTACTAGAAAAGTGATCACTCTTATATTGAACCTCTTGAAGTTATATTACCAGTAAGCAGCAAGTTAATCAATTCTCAACAGTACGAGCTTATTTTTCTCAACAGTAAGAGTTTGTTGTGGCACGTGGTGCTGGACTTTTGCTGGTGTGCAGTATGTGGAGGGTAGGCTTAGTTGGAAAGCTTTGGTACCTAGTTATCATGAGAACTGGGAATACCTATTGATGCCTAATTGATATTGGATTTTTTTTTACTTGTTCTCCCTCTACTTCTAGGATATCTCAAGGTTATTAGTCCCATGTGCATAACTGTTTTCATTTCTTGATTAATTTAGAGATCAGTTTGGTGAGTGAGAAGGGGTTATTGTTCCCTAGGGGTGTAGAGATCCATGTCTATGAATTTTGAATATATTACAATGAAAGAACAGGGTAAATGTGAGTGTCTACCATCTCCACATCTGACCTAAAGTGGCAAGAGAAGAACGAGGTTTAGTTGATTGCTTTTATTAGAGTGTACCTACAACTTAAAGCATTTCATCTCAAAAATGAATAATAAGCAAGAAATAGTAACTTGCAATTTATCATTCATGTTGTTCATGCTCAAGGTCTTTGACGCGATTATATAAGACAGTTCTTTAAACAAATTCTCAATGTTGATGCATTGATTAGTATATGTTGATGAAGCTGTAGTTAATTTATTTCTGTCTTTTACTGTTTGCAAGGCTATATTTATTAGGATATGTTGTCAGTTCCTTTTTTTATGGTAAAAGAGAATCATAATCCTGCAGCTCACTACTTCTCAAGTTGATCCATTAAGTGGAGAAAACAAAACAAGTAGAGAGACATCAATTAGTTGTTCTCGTTTTGTTTCCACCGAGTGAGCCTGACAGAGGCTGTGCTTGAAGTCATTGCTTCAAGCAGGGGAAACCTCATTAGTTAGATTTGGTCATGATAGTTGGCTCTAACCTTTATTGCATTGTTTCATTTAGTTACATAGTGTGTTCTGATTCTGTTTTCACTCTTCTTTTCTTCCTTTTTTCAACCCAGTCTTATGATTGTCTTTGTATTCATTTGATGTGGAAGCATCCATGCTGAAACGTCCTAGGACTCCAACTAACAACACAGAAGTGGACTATCAATCTGCAGATTTTGAGCATGCACTGAAGAGACCAAGGCCTTTTGGAACATCTGAACAAGTAAGATTCCAACAACTTTCTTACACAGTTAATTACATCAAATCCAAATCAATTTTGTATATTTTGATTCTTTGAAATCCGATTAGTTTTGGTTTTTGATCTAAACCAATAATTGTCTGTTTGTATTCATGGATTTGATTTGAAATTATAGATTTGAGTCCAATCCAACGTTTAATTGCAGAAAGAATTTGGATTTGAATTTGACTTAAATCAATTATATTTATAACATGCCTAGATCAAATGGATTTCAAATGACAACTCTTAGTTTGTCATTTGAAATTCAATGTTTTCCCAAACATTAGATTTTTATTTTAAATACAACATTTCAAATTAAATCAAAGAATCCAAGTGCAACATAAGGTTCTCTGTGTGTATTGATTATTGAATGTGATGATGTTGAATATGTGATTTCCTTAATTATGTGTTTTATGTTAGAGATTGCGTAGTTTGCATTGTAACTTAACCGTTCCATCTTTTTCTCATCATGCAGGTTAATAATATGGCTGCTAGTACTTTCCCAGTGACTTACCCTGGACAGAACCATGCACATTCATCATATTCATCTAATGACTTACCCAAGACTGTCGTAGCGAATTTGAATCAGGGTTCTGCTGTAAAAAGCATGGATTTCCATCCCGTGCAACAAACTTTGCTTCTTGGTTAGCACTTGATGCATATGAAATTTACTTATTCTCATCGGACTTAGTTCCTCTTAGTTTAATGTCATGTTGCTCAATGTGTTCAATTGGATTTTGACCACTTCCTGCCCATTTTAGTTGGAACAAATATTGGGGATATTGCAATTTGGGAGGTAGGAAGCAGGGTGAGGCTTGTTTTGAAAAATTTCAAGGTTTCAAATGTTGGGGCATGTTCAATGACACTGCAGGTATAGTTCTGTTTAAGAAAAAAATCTCTTTCTCTCTTTTCGGATTCTTAAGTTGGATTGTCTGTTATATGATTAGATTGTGCCTAACATCCTAACTTCATTACTATTATCAAATAATAGGCAACTTTGGCCAATGAATATTCTGCATCAGTGAATCGTGTGGTCTGGAGTCCAGATGGTGCTCTTTTTGGTATGTTGCCGGGGGGGAATGTTTTTATCATTTTCATTTACCAAGATGCTGGTCAATTTTTCAAAATTAGTTTGAGAATGAATTCATTGTTAAAAATGTAGAGCCATCTGGTTCTCACTTTCTTTTTCCAAATTTTTACCCAGGTGTTGCATACTCCAAGCATATGGTACAGATATATTCTTATCATGGGGGTGATGATTTGCGGGATCATCTGGAGGTTTGTTTTGTACATAAATTTCTGAAAACATTCCTATTTATCAACTCTAGCTGGCTTTTGTCGCTACACCTGATCTTATTCTTAAGTGAATTCTCTTTAGGTGCTGATGTGATTTCTGTTCTGTAATTTTTCTAGATTGATGCCCACGTTGGTAATGTTAGTGATCTTGCTTTCTCTCACTCAAACAAGCAATTATGCATTATATCTTGCGGACAGGACAAAACAATTAAGGTTTGGTTTCTTTGGTATTTTTAGAGTTAAGATGAAAATTATGTTGCTTCGAATTTTTTTTTGAAGGTTATGAATTCCATCTCCCTGCAGGTGTGGGACGCCATCACTGGCAATAAGAAGTACATTTTTGAAGGTCATGAAGCACCTGTCTATTCTGTCTGTCCACATCGTAAGGAAAACATTCAGGTGCTTACCTACTATATTATATATATTCATATGTTCTGTATGTGATTTTGAGGCTTCAGAAACTTGGTATGGATTTCCTTTCAAATTTTTTTATAGTTATTTCGTTATTGCCATTTACTAGTTCATTTTTTCGACGGCCATTGATGGGAAAATTAAAGCATGGTTATATGATAATTTGGGCTCAAGAGTGGATTATGATGCACCCGGTCAATCATGCACAACAATGGCCTACAATGCTGACGGAACTAGGTATATTTCGTGGTTATTTTCCTCCCATTGTTTTTATTTCATTTACTTCTCCAGGATACTGTTTGAGC
Source organism: Pelargonium nanum (assembly GCA_036897485.1). NCBI lineage: Eukaryota > Viridiplantae > Streptophyta > Magnoliopsida > Geraniales > Geraniaceae > Pelargonium > Pelargonium nanum. The sequence continues at coordinate 26,598 of JAYMTF010000570.1, read as the reverse complement.
TCTAAAATATTTGCAATTTCGTTGTTATTATGTCACTTATAGGCTGTTCTCTTGTGGGACTACTAAAGATGGAGAATCTTTCCTGGTGGAATGGAATGAAAGTGAAGGGGCTATCAAGAGGATATATCATGGTCTTGGGAAGCAGTGCGTTGGTGTTGTACAGTTTGACGTCGCTAAGAACCGTTTCTTGGTTGTTGGTGATGAATGCCAGATCAAATTTTGGGACATGGACAATGCTAATCTCTTGACGACCACTGATGCTGAGGGTGGATTGGCTGTAATTACTTAATCTACTTGCCGTCCTAGTGAAGAAGTCTTTAGTTTTTATTTTATTATATTTATTACTATGAGTAAACATGTCATAACTTGATTCTCTCTCAGGCTTCTCCTTGCATTCGATTGAACAAGGAAGGAATACTGCTGGCTGTCTCAACGGCTGAGAATGGTATCAAAGTACTTGCAAACGCTGATGGTGCTCGGCTTTTGCGTTCTATTGAGAATCGCACATTTGATGCAGCTAGACCTGTTTCTGTGAATGTCTCAAAGGTATACTAATCTTTTAATATGTGTGTGTGCACGTGCGCAATCTAAACAAGCATGTGTCAATCATCTCAGGGACCAATGATTAGCACATTTGGTGCTTCTAGTTCAGCTGTTGGAATGAATGCTGGAGTTCCAGAGAGAAGTGCACCATTGACAAATGTTGTTGAACCTGTGAGTACTATTGATGTCTTATTACTAGCTACTGAGTGCAGCAGAAAGCAGTATGTTGTTAAATTTGTTTAGGTCTTTTATCACTAATAAGTTAGGGAACTGTGCATAGACATGTTACTACCCTCCTCAATCTCCCTAAAAGAAGTTGATAAACATAAGAGTGTATTTCTTGGTGTTGTAATAGTTTCTAGCTTACTGATTGACTTATTGAATCATCTTGTAGACTGGAGACAGCAGAAGTTTGTCAGATGTAAAACCTAGAATTCCTGACGAGTTAGAGAAATCTAAAATCTGGAAGCTTACTGAAATTAACGAACCATCTCAACTTCGATCTCTGAAGCTTCCCGATGGCCTATTGCCAATAAAGGTATGTATTAGTTTTCTTATCGTGCTTATTGTGTAAAATTTGTTGACATTAATGTATTGTCATTTCCTTTGAGATTAGTACATGTACTGAGTGCTTTACTGAAGGGATTATATAGCTATGAGAGCCTTTAGATTCTGGGCCTCTAAATTTTGTTTCTAGCTGACAAAAATTGGAACTAATGAGTGTACGTTTATGATTTACATGATTTATGCTTCCTAAGTCTTTTGTATGCCAGTGGTCAATGATCATATAGTTTTGTCTTAATTTGATCTGTGGGCTGTCTCGTCATATCTACGATTTGGGAGACACAGAGAAGTTGTACAAGATCAGTATCTTGTCACATGTTGATATGATATGGCAAAACTCAAAAGTGAGGCAGATAGTTCTAGATCTCCATGAATGAAGGAAAGAATGGTTTCAGAGAGGGTGTGCTGTAAATTAAGGCCTTTGTATATGTTGTTTTTAGTACCTAAAACCAGAAAATTGTTAAAATGTGCCTTTAGAATGTGGTCACTGGTACAGATAAGCCAATAGTTAGACACTATTTCATTCAATAAAAATGCATTTTATAATTCCTGTAATAATTTTTTGTTTGCTTCAGATTGTTCGGATGATCTATACAAACTCAGGTAATGCTATATTGACATTACCATATAATGCTGTACACAAACTTTGGAGATGGCAGAGAAATGAGCACAATCCTTCTGGAAAGGTGCTAACATCTGCCTCTTTAATTCTTCCCTTCTATTTTTTCCTCACTTTTTAATTATCTTTTACTAACGAGCTTCCCGTTTGAAAATGCTTTACTCCTTGTAGGCGAGTACTAGTATAGCACCAGTAGTATGGCAGCCTTCTAATGGTATACTGATGACTAATGATATAAGCGACACAGATGTTGAGAACAGTGTTCCGTGCTTTGCTCTTTCTAAGAATGACTCCTATGTTATGTCATCGTCGGGAGGGAAAATCTCTCTCTTCAATATGATGTCATTCAAGGTAATGACGTTTCAGTGTCATACCTATGCTTTTCTTCATGTCCACGGTTAAGGCTGGAGATGATATCTCTTGCTGGCCTGTTTCTTTACGTATTTACTCATTTTGTGTACTTTTGTCTAGACAATGACGACTTTTATGCCCCCACCACCTTCAGCAACATTTATTGCTTTTCATCCGGTGGACAATAACGTCGTAGCCATAGGCATGGACGATTCCTCAATTCAAATATACAATGTTCGCGTTGATGAGGTACATGGATGTGTAACTAATTTATGTAGTTAAATATTGTTTATAAGTACATTTGTGATTATATATATATATATATTAACATTTACTTACGATTTATGTGCAGGTCACTAGAAAGCTGAAAGGTCATCAGAAGAGAGTAACTGGCCTTGCCTTCTCATCCGTTCTAAATGTTCTTGTATCATCCGGAGCTGATGCACAGGTATTTTTGCATGACTTAGAAGATTTGTGTGTGTATATTGTGTGCGCGTGGACATAATAAATACCTAGAAATTCGGGTCGCGGGCCATAAACGGGTTGTGACCACTAACTTGCGCATTCATATTTTGCAACTTTTTATCGGCCCTAGACTTTCCCACTAACCCGCAAGGCACGTCAGGACTGACATGTTTTTTGGCCCGCGGCCTGCATCTCCAGACATATATTCTGGTGCAGGTTGGTCTTGACGGGTTCTGTAACTTTTATTAGACAGACAATTTGTTAGTTTTAAATGAACATAAATTTCTGTAACTAGCTGTTAAGAATTTATATATTATCTACACACACACAAATTTATATATAACAAACTATCAGCAGAATAGCTTTCTCTTTTGGGTCTGAAGTATCTTACGTAGCTGTCCTTTTCCGTGTTTTACCAGTTGTATGTGTGGAAAATGGATGGATGGGAAAAGCAGACATCTAAATTCTTGCAGATTCCACATGAGTCTGCGCCGTCTCCTCTAGCACCTACTTGTGTTCAGTTTCATCCAGATCAGACGCATCTGCTGGTGGTCCATGAAACTCATATAGCCATATACAAAGCGCCCAAGTTAGAATGCCTTGAGCAGGTAAATCGAGAAACCTCACTTTAAAACTTACAGACTTTACGTTGTATTTATGTCTCTTGCGTCCTGAAAATATTCTGATATAAATGAACATATTTATATCTGTAAGTCGTATGTTTAGCATAAATTCTAGCAGCATGTCTATAATTTCTCGTCGATGCTTTATACATATTTTACTTTTTCCTTAAAGGGGCATTATGCTGCATGCTGAATTTCTGTTATAACTGAGTATAAATAAAGAATTAGGTACCTTAAAAAAAAGGTAGCTTTTGGATTAAGAGAATTGTTCAGAAATGACCTTTTGGCCATGAGAAGGCTATAGAATTCTTGATTCCCACTCTCATTTCAACAACAACAAAAAATTCGAAACGCTATATTAAAAATATAAAACATTAAGTATAGGTAATATGATATCCATGAACTGTACTGTGCTTTCGAGAGTATGATGTTTTGTGTTGCATAGTATGAATAAGTAACTATAACTCATGGAGTTCGTAGCAAATATTGAACAATTTTTCTCTTGAAGTGGAATGCGGGAGGATCAGGTTGTTCAATCACGGACGCTGTATATTCTTCCAACGGCCATTCAGTCTATGCAAGCTTTGAAGATGGAAGCGTGAAAGTTTTCACCAGTTCAACGCTCCAACTGAAGTGCCAAATCAATCCGGCCGCCTACTTACCTGCCAATTCCAATCCCAGGTGCATTTCTTCATTTCAACTAGTACATCAACATACATAATTCCCAACCCACTTTTCCAGCTACTAACACGCTCATTTGACAGCTGCAGGGTCTACCCAGTGGTCATCGCAGCCAATCCAATTCAACCAAACCAGTTTGCACTTGGATTCTCCAATGGCGGAGTACATGTTCTGGAGCCTGTAGAATCGGAAAACAAGTGGGGTACCACACCCCCGGTTGAGAATGGTTTCGGGCCTAGTGGCACCTGTGGAGAAGGTGCTGAACATAAGCCTGGGCCTTAGAAACATGAGCCCTGTGAGCTTTAGATTGTAGGGTCATTTTAGGTTTTAGAAATTGGTTAGATCCAGTATAGGGTTGGGGAATTTCCCAGTACACAGCAAGCGGTATAGAAACATAATAGGGGGTTTGAGGGAAGATTATTGGTGGAGGATGGTAGTTTTTTAGTGCTGACATTTATGAAATTTTCATTCTTATAATAAGTCTTGAAACTTTTCGACAGTTGTTGTTTGAGATCTTTCTCGGTTATTTTTGGTTCGGTTGTTATCTCATATATATCCTCTTTGTGATTTGTATTAAACGAGTAGAGCTAAGTTTATGCCTTTCAGCTCGTTAAATGCTCGTCTCGTTTTTTGGGTGTTGTGAGGGAGGAAGCATCGTATTGAGATGGTTATTATGCTTGATATACTCCGCGGAGATGGCCGGATTGAGGGTCTCAGTTTGTGGACTCTGAATCTCTACATGAGGTTAGTTTTTCTATTCCTTGTATTTGAGTTTCTTTCTTTTTATTGAAAGTTCATGTTTGTTTTGGTCAAGAGGAGTTTGGATTCTTAAAACATACCTCTAGAGGAGATGTTATCTTGCACTTTATGTCCCAGTGAATGTTGAGCAAGTTGCATTCCATATCCATTTTTTTGTTTTTATCCTATTTGGTTGATTGGTTCAACATAACAAAACACTTGAATACCTGAGGTCGAGGTTGAGACTCAGGAAATTCAATTGCGTTAAAATTTGGTAGGCAGAACTTTGCCGTCCATCATGGTTGTTTCCGGCTTGTTCCAAATCAAACAAAACGGTTCATGTGGATGTGGTAGATGCCAATTAGATACCTTTTGCAGTCATGGTGTTAGGCTTGGCACACATGTCCAAGAGAACTGAACCAGACTGGGACCGAACTTGCCTTAAGAAGTGGATCAAAGATCAGACTTATTGTGAACGAAAGGACCTTAAACTGGACCAAATTGACCAATTTAATTTTTATTTCTAAACAACTTCTTAATTTAAAAAATAGATATAAATATAATAATAGCTGAAGTGAATGAAGTTAAAAATAACTGGATAAGAAAAATAAAAAGATTAAATGATTCAAGTATTGAGTATTAACAACTAAAAATTCAGTGTTTGTACCTCTCTTTTTGTATGCTATTTTGAGATGGTCTGGTTACAACTGCTCTTGATTTCAGAGCGGCAATCTCTTGAAGTATTGAATATTGACTTTTCAACTATTGAAAATATAATTTTCACAATAAAATTAATAAAATGATTAAATTTTCTATTGTGTTTTTCACATGGATAATTACACGTACCTATCTTAAACTATACAATTTTGAACCCTGGATACCTTAAACTATTTTTCGTTACTTGTGGCTATCCTAAACTTTTTATAGTTCAATTTTTAGAGTAACCTAAAAAACAAAACTCAACCTAAATCCAAACCCTGACAGCCTAATTTCAACCAAACAAGAACATTTTCAGTAGCAAAATCTTAACTCACAAGCCTAAAAATTGACTCTAAAAAGTTCATGGTAAATAGTGTAACGAGAGAATATTCATGTGTAAAATGTGTCAAATACAGTACTTGCAATTTTTCATTTTTCAAACATTGATTTCAACCACATGATTCACGTCCATTTATTTTTTAGTACATAAAAAATATGTGTGTGCAATGGAAAATAAGTTGCTTCAATAAATTTCACATGGCAGCACGTTTTCAATATTTATTAGTTAACTATCAGTTCATGCTCTTAAATTCTAAAAAATTATTTGACCATTCTCAATTCTCTAGTCCCCAAATATCAAACTTAGCTGTCAAATACTACCATCACTGCCAAAAATTAATAAATCACCTCCAAATTAGTTCAGATTTCAAAAGTTATTTTTTTATTTTCCAAATTGCCACATCAACATTACACATCCTCTACCCAAAAAAAAAAAAAACTTTATTGACTGAAAAACAGAGCCAAACCCAAAATACAACACAGAGAAACATCAATACACGCAAAACTCCTCACAAATCCAGCGTAAAGTTTCCAGATTTTCGCATCCAAATCCTTGAAACCTCCCAACCCATCAATCCACCACCGACCACGATCAAAACCCACAAATCCACCACCACAATGCTCTGTTTCTCCATCGCCACCACCTCCCAAAACACGCCATGAACGGCTCTTCCTCTGATCTCAAAAATCGGCGCCGACCAATCTCCTCCAACGGCAACACTACGCCGGCGATGGCCAATGGTGGCGGCGGAGGTGGGTTTGGGAAGAACAGTAAGGCTTGTTTCATGAACTGGACGATGCGAGATGTGGCTCATGTCGTCAAGCACCACCGCGTGCCGCTCTTTTTCGCGGCCGGATTGTTGTTTTTCATGGGCGTGGAGTACACGCTCCGGATGGTCCCGCCGTCGTCGGAGCCTTTCGATCTGGGTTTCGTGGCCACGCGCCGCCTCCATCGGCTGCTGGCTTCGTGGCCGGAGCTGAATACACTGTTGGCGGCTCTCAATACAGTAAGTGATAGAGACTTTTTGGATCTGAAAAATATACTGTAATTTTTTTTCTCAGCTGAGCTTATTATTTTTATTTTTATTGTTTTGTTCGATAGGATTTGTAATCTTGATCTTTTTTCATGTAACTAAATTTTGTTTCAACTAATTTTCCTAAAGACCCTAAAATGTATGGAGAAAAACAGTTCCCTCTTAGCATTTGAAGTCAAATTATTGATGTAAAGTTGGTTTAAATTAAAATGTCCTTGGTGTGTTTCATGCATGTTTATAACATGGTTATGTTTATGTGAAATAGTTGACTTGGTTGGGATGAATAGGCTCGAGTTTGATTTTAGGGTAATTTGCACGAAACTATATTGAACTTTGCACATGTTGCACTAAACTACATTGAATGTCGGTGTACACGACTGACTACATTTACTTTGACTAAGTTGCACCCTTAATAGCGAGGAGAAATTGCATACAACTCATATGAATTTTTCTGTCTTTTGCACATAACAACCCAAAATTTTGTTCACAATGCAAATCTTCTATGAACTTTTTGAAACCCCTTATGTCAGTTAAAACTAACTGAAAATCTCTTCTTTTTTTCATCACACGTCTTGCACATGACGATTTTGCCCCTTCATGTTTAAAGATGAACATTTATCTCTCTATGATCATTTGAAGATTTCGGCAACCGGATGAAGAACTGAGGGTTGTTTACCACTTTCATATTGATTACTGGTATTTCTCGGAGTACATTTTCTTGTTATTGAATTATGTTGAGTTAACACTATCATTAGCAAAATGGTTTTTGGAAGTGTATGGGGTTATATATTCGGTTAGTGTGTTATTTGCAAAAGAGACATAGTCCGTAGAGACTAACTGCAAATTGCAATTACTCCTAATAACAATGTTAACTTTTTCTTAAAAAACAAAAGTATTCGTATATGAAATGCAGTTAGTTGTTACACTTTAAAGTCAGCGTGTTTGTGCGCAAAACAAGCAAAATTCAGTGTAATTTTGTTTAGTTTACTCTTCATTCTATTATTTACACTTTCAGATTATAAAACTATAATTGAACTCTGTACTGTCAGCGTCAATATTTAGTTTAGTCGGCGATCTAATGTACACTAATGTGTATTATTATACGATTGTGATTTTGGATTAGATTTTCATGCTCTCAAAACTAGTTAAGACGTGAATCTAAATTTGTTTGTGTCTTTGCATGATTAGGTGTTTGTGGCGATGCAAACAATATATATAGTATGGACCTTTCTGATGGAAGGGAGGCCAAGAGCAACAATTGCTACACTTTTCATGTTCACTTGCCGTGGAATTCTTGGCTACTCCACACAGCTCCCATTGCCTCAGGTTCCTATCTCACATCCTCTTATCTTCCCTTAACTTGTCACTGACAATGCATAAAGCGAATAACCTTGAATTCAGATGATGCTTGGATCAACTTATGATCTGATTTCACTTAACTTATTACTCATTCCGTCTCAAAATGAGTGTCAATTTCTCTGATTTTTTTGTCCCAAAAGTGTCTACTATCCTTTTGGTTAGTTGTGCATAGAGCTGGCAAATGGACAAACTAGCCGGTAACACAAGTATGCTTATCAGGCTACTATTATTCGGCCTGAGCCTAGTATTATCAAGGGCGCGGGCCAAAATCGGGCTGAGTCCACTAAGGCTTGAGCCTAAACGAGTCGGGCAAAAAAAAAACGGATGCATGTTTATCAAACCACTTTTTGCCGAGCTGGGTCTAGTAATATCGGGTCAGATAAGTGATAACCCTCGGGCTGTTGGCTCATTTGCCAGCTTTAGTTATGCATGAATTACCAACTATATATCTTTATATAGTTTGGTTAGAACTTAGAACTCCTTGACTTTGTTAGAAACAAGAACACACGAGAGTTGTCAACCCAAGCTAACTTTTACAAAATGGGAAAGAGAACACTCATTTTAAGACCGATGGAGTATACCTTTTCAATTAACTGAATAATACTTCAAAAACTGCTAAAAGAAAAAAGTGTAGATGCTTCCAACTTCTGATTTTTAGTATTATGTTATGAAAATGAGGTGCAGTTTGGTTTGACCGATGCACATTATCTTCTTATTTCTTATGTTAAGTGATTTTGAACATTTTTAAAATTCGACTTCTCTTTTGGTACATTGGCTATCAGGAATTCTTGGGCTCTGGCGCGGATTTTCCAGTTGGGAACGTGTCGTTTTTCCTGTTTTTCTCAGGGCACGTCGCGGGATCAGTGATCGCATCCCTTGACATGAGACGGATGCATAGATGGGAAATGGCGCGAATGTTCGATATCCTCAATGTCCTGCAAGTTGTGAGGCTTCTTGGATCAAGAGGTCACTACACAATTGATTTGGCTGCAGGTCTTGGGGCTGGAATTTTGTTTGATTCATTAGCTGGTAAATATGAAGAGAGCAAGAGAAACTTGGGAATGGCTTCTAGTGTTGCAGCCAAAGAAGCTGCCTTGTTTTAGAGTTTAGACAAGAAAATTATTAAACTTGTAGAGAACAAAAAGTGAATTGATATTGCCTTTGAGAGGGTGTTATAATATTTATTGATGATTTGGGTTTTCTTGAAACTTTTAGGTATACCTGGCAATGCGGGTCGCGGGTCTAACAGATCATACCAGAAAATGCTTGCGTTTTTTGTCGGTCCTAAAATGTCTCGTCATTTTGTGGGAAAAGATAGAGCTTATTAAAACTTGCGAAGTGCGAACGTTTGTGATTTTTCAGCCCAACTTGTTTTAGGCTCGTAACCCGGATTGCCAAGTTTACTTCAAGTTCAAAATTTTAGAATGAGCGTGGATAAATCTTTTCGATTGATTACGTTATACTATCAGTAATGACGTGGCATTTGGTTGTTATTGGTTTTCAGTTATACAATCAGTATCGGCGTGGCATTTGATTGTCATTGGCTTTCAGCAAAATTAACGAAAAAGTTCACAATACTTGACACCGAAATCATTTTGGTCGTTTTTCTATGGACTGTAACGAACTAATCAAACCAGTCAAATGGAAAAAGGCTTTTTTCATATATAAATTCTATGCAAGTGTAACAATATATACATATAATGTGAGAGTATATGAATAAGTTGGATAAAACTATTCCTCATCAGTATCAATTGGGCAAGATCCATCATCTACATTGGCAAGAGGATTGTATGTAGGTGACCCTGGATCTGTGCATCCACTTACCAGATCAAGATCACAACGATCGCCCTGCAAAATATATATGATGTTTCGTTCAATGCTAAAATTCCAACAAAAAGAAGTTATGGAATGACAACAATGATGCAAGAATCACACTAAGATCGAAAGGTCAGATCAGTATGTGATTCTCTTTTTGAAAACCGAGTTTGGTTAGATACAGTATAAACCCCTTCTAACAAGTTTGATCTTTGGTTCCGATTATAAAACATTGAGAAGAAGCGAAAAGATTCATCACTTACCCCTTCTGCAGACAAGTTACCGACCATGGCACAACTTGTGTCAACAATTTGTGTGTCCGGAAAGATTGCTCTGTCACACGCGCCTTCTTGACTCAACTCCTTTGCTAAACCCTATCAAAGGGACAAAAAAATCAGAACCATAATGTAATAAATCCATGGCATTTTGTGTATATTAACGATGCTGATAAAGCTCAAACTTTGAAATGTGGATAGTTCGTGTTTTACCTCGTTGAAGAACTCGACTGGTTTGTTTCGCCAAGCCTTGGGAACTTGAAACTGCAATCTGTAAGGACCATCCCAATCGCTCCCATTCGTGAAGGAGAAGATCAAGTTCAAAGCTGCACGATAGTCGAGGTTTACGAGAAATTTGAGAAGTGAAAGGAATGAATTTTGTTATGAAAGCTGTGAAAATGTACCCACCATGCTTAGGAACGCATATCTGGATGGAATAAATTGGGGGATCAGCTACACCTCGAGCTTTATTAAGCATTGCCCTTGGCTCACCACCGCACATAATAGGCTGATTAAAACCACCTACAAAGCATATAACACACATGATTTGATCTTGTTGCGATGATTCAACTTTTGATTCTCAAGACTGTAACAGAAATTACCATTGAAACCAATCCCGAAAGCTTCATTTGGAGTAATATTGTTAGCAGCTGGGTTGTAGAAAATTCTTAGGCTCTCCCCCTGTTAGAAATGTTTTTGAGCGTATGTATTCATCAGAGAAGGATTATTTAAGAAAAACCCAAATCTATTCTAAACTTCAATGGCAATGCATTGACTTACAGCCATAGGAGGAAGACCGTTCGTGGTTTTCCAAAACACAGGAGACTTCCCGAGTTCAAACATAGCCCATGAGGAAAGTGTGATCCTAAACATAAGAAGCGTGTGAATTGCACCACAATTACAGTTCGAGAAGGAAAGATAGATTTTTTTACAAGTGGCGAAAACTGTAAGCATGCATGTTATGCAAATGCAATGTAGCTTGATTCGGCCAGCTATTAGTACCAAATGGTACATTGAAGATTGAAAATGCCTAACCCGAACCCGGCCAGCCAGAGACACGGTTTCGGTCCACGAGTCGGGTTGCGGGGTTTACATATAAAATGTGTGGGTATGCCCGACCTGATCCACAATTTTCCTATGGTAAACCAAACGCAATAAAAAATTAATCGGGTCCATTTATGACATGTAGTTATCTATTAGTAGGGTTTGGTTTGCACCTTTATATGTAGTTATCTATTTCATATTTTTTCAACGTGTGACTTTTTATCAGGAATATAATTGAAAGTGGGGCCGTACTCTTTAACTTCTTCGGAAGGAGTTGTTGCAATTGTTGCTACAGCTCTCACTTTCATGCTAGTCTTGAAAGTGGTCTTCTTCTTTGAGAAATTCCTTGGCAACGAAGCACTCAGAAAATTATTAGCTGCATTCAGAAATGTAAAGTGTCAACGTTTTCACTCTAATACAACCTTGTAGCTGTCTTGTTAAGCACACGTTAATCATCTCCTTTGCAACAAGATAGAGTTGAGGCGAAAGTAATTTAGTCACTTAAGATGGAATTCTAGAAACTTTTATTCACGACTTAACATATATTAACAATATAATGATGCAATGGTTTGACATTCGTCCAACGAAACAAATAATTGATGTAATGGCAATGCATCTTCCTAACAAAGGGGAAGAAGAAACTCATTTTGGGACAAAAATGCAAGACAAACGGGACACTCATTTTAAGACGGAAGGAGTACTATTTTACCAAATTATAAAGCAATGAGTTGTGCTAAAGGATTCATGCAGCCGACTCTAAAATTGTCCGGGGAAATGGCATGGTTATTGTTGTGACCAAATCATAGAGCAAGCAATTAGTACCGACCACAAAACACTAGTCCTTGAATTTAGGGTCTCGTGACATGGTTAAAAGGCTTAACTATATTTCCAAGACTGGCTAGTTGGGGCACACAATAAATCCACAGGAAGTATTGTCATCATAGCGAAAAACAAAGTAGCAACTTCTATTAAGTGAATCAAGGTAGATATGTATCATCAAACACTACACGGCGTGGACTAAACAATCCAAATTCAACATCAAATTATTAGTTCCAAACAGTCTTAGATGTTCATATAGATTCTAAACTCAAAACTAACCATTAGTTTTATCCAATTCTTTCCGCCCACACAATCAATTACAAAAAATTTAGCCAACACAGTAATATAAAGTTCAATTCTACGTTCCTAAGAGCACAACAACATCAAACACTCAACTAAACTTCAGTCGTATATAGAATTCAAGACTCACCGCGAGAGTTCGAAACGGATGGGATTGAATTGCTGCAGCTGCAAGAAATAGAAGCCAACGGTTGCGTTAAAATCGAAGCCATAGCTCACACTTTCTGTGCCACCCCTTTTCCTGAAGAGAAAGAGAGAATTGAAGCTAAACACAACAAAACAAAACCACAAGATTATGGTGAAAATTCGAGAACCCAGAGAGAGGCACAGAGCTATGGAGCTGCAAGTTCAGTCCCTCATAGATATATATGCACATAGCTATGTAAGTTGTAGATAGAGAAGCAACCACAAACACACAAAAAAATCTACAGAAATATCTCTAAAAACCCAGTAAAAGACAAAAAGAGGTAAAATTCTCACATGATTGAACAATGAAACATGAAAATTCCACAAAAATATCCAATTTTTATCTCTTCCCATCACAACTAAAGATCTTTACTCTTCAGTGCCACGAAATTTTCAAAGAAAAAACTGGCCCACCTGGAAGCGGCATTTCATCGAACACCTTCATGGCATTGCTCACATCACCACCACCCAACCTGAAACCTCTCCCTTTCTCGCTCCTCCGCCGCATCCACCACCGCCTCCATGCCTCCTCTCCCTCCGCCGCTGATGTCCCCAGCCTCCGCCGCCGCCTCCGCCGCCGCCCAAACGCAAATTCCCAAAATCTGTTCCGCAACAGAACAGAGCATTGGCTTTTCAGAGCCGGATTGGCTCCGGAGGCGGCGGGGTGGAGGATTCCGATGACGGATGTGGTGGCGGAGAGACCCATAAGGTGGTTTTTCCCGAGAGGATGTGGAATGCTTTGGGTGTCGCCACCGCCGGGACGATTCTGAGCTTGCATTTGCTGGCATTGCTCGCGCCGTTCCAGTTCAATTGGGGAGCTTTCTGGGTCTTCGTGTCTCTGTACGTGGTGACGGGTCTGATCGGAATCACTCTGTGTTATCACCGGAATCTTAGTCACCGGAGCTTCAAGCTACCCAAACCGCTCGAGTACGTTTTCGCATATCTTGGAGTTTTTGCCTTGCAGGTGAGTAGTTGGACTTTTGAGTTAGAGCTCCCAATTCGGGTTTTGAGTAAGTTTCGCGTCGGGTTTTAGAAAAATGAATCCGATTGTAAAAATTGTGGGTAAAGATTCGAGTTCTGATTGATAATGCCTCAATTGAATTAAGAGGTGTTAATTCAGGTTTCGATTAAAGATTGAAATGGATAGCTTGGATCTTAAATATAGATTCGACTTCAGTCTTAACATGTACTTCATAATCAAAAATCTAAAAAGATGAGAACTATGATCATACATATATAAAAGAAAATTAATGTTACTAGCATCCACTTTCAAAATGATCTTGTTACACCCCAACAATTAGCTAGCTTGAGGCCCAATCTCAAACTCTATAGGCCAGTCTTAGCCCAACATACTCTACTAGAGCTACCCGCCACCCAAGTTTCTCTAAAGTCTCTAGCTATAGTCTCATTGCTGGATAAACTCGGGTTACCTAAAGAACTACCATCGGTGTTAATCTTCCTTCAACCAGGAGGAGGGGAATCCAAATAGGTATAGGCAAATGCCTAACTATTGAACTAGACTTCACTTGGCATGTGGTAAAAGCTTCTCCAACTTCTTGGGTTTGCCACTCATGTGAAATTACCAACTGAGGCTCACAAGCTAAGGTTAGCTTTCTAAAATACAGACATCAATTGATTAGATGGATAAGCCCAATAAAATAGTTATGTTTATTATGTAAAAATACAGTAGATAGTCACAAATGGGTCCATAGCTCAGTGGTAGAGCAATTGACTGCAGATCAATAGGTCACCGGTTCGAACCCGGTTGGGCCCTAATTTGTTTTTTGTTCTTTTTTTTTTTGTTCCTATTTTTTTTTTATATTATTTGATTCATGGGTACTAAATAAAAACTTGGTACTTCTTGAATTTATTGGGTAAACTATAAAATATTTGTAATATAAATCATCATAATATAATGCTCTATATCTCGAGCAATGAGTCCTAATTCTCTATTAAATATACATAGCAACCATCACCTAATGACCTCATAGCTTTTGCAATGAAATAATATAAAACAAAACCATCATGAAATTGCAACTTATAAAACCCTAACATTTGGAATTTCGAAGCTGAATGAGACAATAAAAGAAAGCTTAATTTTTGTGTTGAATGGATCATATGAGCTATGGCAAATAAGCACGGGAGGAGAACAAACCATCATGATTATCAAAGTCATCATCTTGGTTAATTAAATTATATAGTAATTAATTAATTTAACATTCTTAAAAAGTGCTCTTATGAAAATTATTAAGCAATTTAGGGTTTCGAAATTCGATGTTTTGCTTACGTCATTCGAAAGCGTGCATTATTTTTCTATTATTTCTTTAGAGTTTCTAATTTTAAAATGTGGAAGAAATGTTTTATAATAAATTAGTTTGAATTAGTATATGTGTGGAAGTTAATAGATAAGAAAAAACATTCATACGTGTATATTTTTAAATAAGGAAAATAACCTTTATTAATCACTTGAATCCAAGAATAACATTCATATGTGTATTAATTATTAGGAAACATAATTCTTAAAAATATACAAATTAAGAAGAAATTGTAATTTTGTTATATTTTTGTTTGACATATCACACTACAAGAAACAAAAATCTGATACGGAGAAACATTTCGTCGTTGATCAGCAACTAACAGTTCAACATTAATTAATAATGGATTAACTTTCGGAGAATTTCGTCGTTGATCATGTCACTTGTCCATTATTAACATTTTTCACAAATTAGAATCGCCGGAAAATTTCGTATTTATCATCAATGAACTATTTTGCAGCTGATAAATTAGTTTTTACGATGTCAATGTAAAATAATACGACTAAATGAGAAACAAACTTAAATTATTTATGTATTATATAGGTAATAAGTTGCTTTGCTTACGTCAAAACAAAGCATGCCTTTCAAGTAATTCGAGGTTGTTGTCTTTGTATAATTAAACAAATCAACATGCTTCATAACACATAATTTAAAAACATAACACTACCCATCATTTGCAATTAATTAGTAATTAAGGTACAATTTATGCAGGCTTTTTGTGTACCCTATTAAAACATAATTAATTAACAAAATCACTCCATGTACTCGTAAACATAAACAACATTAAGCCATTAACAAAAAGTTAATCTATGTGTGTATTATTATTCTAGTTCCTGTCTTCATATTTTTAATCAAATGATCAATAGATTGTTTAAGGCATAATTTTTTAGGTCAGTGATCTTTTTTCAATGTTTATTTTCTTTCTATTTTTGGTGGTTCTCTTCACATTGCAGAAAAGGACATTCCCATGGGGAGCAAGAACTAGACATAGCAGTATTGGTACTCAACACACATGTATTTGATTATAATTGATAAAAATAAACACATGTATTTAATTATATTATTATGTATAGAAATTAAGGTGTTTGTTAAATTAATATATTCACAACAACAAGATGGTTCATTTACATCTATTTATTCGTTTATTTATATATTTGTATATTCATACAGTATTGAAAACTTTCATATCATGTTTTTATATTTAACGAATAAAATGAATTGTTAACCATCAGTTTGCGATTCGGAAAATAATTATATATGTCAATTTTATATCAGTTTTGTAATTCTTATAACTCTAAGTAATAGTTATGAACGAAAATAAAAATTTAATTATATTAAATTGAGTATTTGAAATACGACCCGCATCTTATAAGAATCGAGCCATATGATATATTTGATTGAAATGTTAGACAAATTATTGCGAAATTGCAAAGAGAATTAAGTAAATCCACCCTCAACAACTACACATTTTGAAGATTTTTTATACTCCACATGAATTAATGTTTTGATTTGAGATAGACCCACATAATTTGAATTGCAGCTATAAATGAAGTGATTATAAAATCCTAAATTTATCAAAATAATATTTGAAAATAATAAATTTACAAAATTGAGTGAATTGATGAACTCAAATGAGTAGTAGCTATCTAATTCAAAGCTCATAGCTAGAAAATAATAAAAAGAAGCTTTAGGGTTTTGAAAAGTCTCATCATACCACCATTAATCTTCTGCAACAAACTCACATCAAGTGATCAACCACATAACATGACAAGAAGACAAATCTAGGAGAACCCATTTGGACACGTGTCACTCAGGTGGAAGCTTCAGGCTCTGATCAGAAGATGGCCTTGTTCACCGGGCGGCCACTGACCGCAGACTCCATACTTCTATGCAATAGTTTTCTCTTTTGTTTTCTCGAGAAAATGTCAGAGAAAAGAAAAGTGGAAGGAAAAGGCAAGAAAATGGAATGGAATTATGGAGAGGGTTTGTTTGGATTTTTGGGTGTCTTGTTCAATAGTGATGGCAATTTTACTTACACACTTAATATTTTAATATTATTATATTAAGGTTGCTTTATACTGCTATAATATTTGAATATTATTAAAATAAATATATTATTTTCAAGCAAAAGAGAAACTTTTCATTAATTCAAAGCAATACTCAAAACTTGAATCATCGTCATGAACAATCTAGAGAAACCCAATAACATCGATCAGACATAAAACTAGCAGCTTTGCTTAATTTATAAGCTACTACATATTTGCATACTAATACACGAAAGAGAAAGTAATTTTTTTCGAAATCAAATGCCAAAAGCCAAAGGACAACAATCATTAATAATCAAACCATACAAACTACACATTTCGGATCTTATATCGAGATCAGAAATAACCCGCTTCGCACCACTTTCCACAATTATTGATAAAATTCTCAACTGTACGTCTTATTGTATTTTAAAATTGTCTATTACAAATAATGTCGTCAAATTAACTTGACGTGACAATTTATAATTTCACTGATTATTTTGTTTACGTAACAAGCACATGTCACACAACTTAGATAAAACTAATTAAAACAATATTTACCTCTATAATTTAAAATCAAAATGGAGCATCTTTATTTTAAGAATTGTGCCAAAATGTGTGAAATTTAGAATAATTTAACCAAAGCCTTTTTCTATCCACAAGATGGCAAAAAGTTTTCACACCACTTTTACAAATAATCTCCGGACAAGACTATGAATTTGGCAGCATGTTAATAGTTAAAATGTAAAAAATGTATTGATAAAAGTGAAAAGGTGGTGGAGGTGTGAGTGAGTGACCTGACAATTACCGGCTGCAGGCAGTTGTCGGGTGGGTTGTGAAGCCTCATAGCCGCACCAACACTGTCACTACCAGAGCACGCGAAGCCACCGGCTACGGGAACAGCAGGTCACCACCACCCTCACCTCACTCTCTGCCGCTAGTGTAGCCTTGGTCCGGTTGATACCCCACATTCGCCTCGGTAAAGCCCATGGCTGCACGCCCTCTCTCTCCTCTCCACTCTCAACGGCGGCGCGTGTGACGCACTCTCTCTAGTCCATAGTTACTTGTTGGTAATTTTGTAGCAATAGTGTAGAGATATTGGAGTTGCAACTTGCAAGTGTAGCTTGTTTTTTTTTTTTTTTTTTTTGAGTAAACTCAAGTATAGCTTGTTTGAATGGTAATTGAAGATTTTATCTCATGTTATATTTGATTTTCACTCAAAAAAATTCACATTGTTAGGTGAGAACTGAACTAATATATAAAGTGATAACGGTTTCCACATTTGTTCAATGTAAGATACATTAACACATTTCTTACCTGCATGTAAGATAATACAATATATCACATTTTTATGGTGCGATATACATTAACACTCACTTGTTGTGCTAGCCATATAAGGTAATATTGAAGTACACATAATAGTTTGAGTTTTCACTACAAAACCCTTGTGTGAAGACCAGGAGATAAGACAAAGGGGCCCTTAGCCAAAATTAGTTTTGGTATCGCGCTAAACCTTAACTCTAACCCAAAAGTTTGAGTTGATATGTGGAGGACCCAACAAGTATATGAAGTGGCTTTACATTTTTCTGATATGTGATACATTAACACTCCCTCTCACGTGCATGCTGGATAACATAACGTATCACATTCCTTAGACTTGCGACATGACGGGGAAGTTTGTTCGTCACATCTCTGTTCACTTGTTATGTTTCCGCTTATTCTCCTGGTTCGTTTGTTTTGCTTTTCAGAAGCGATCCTCATAATTTACAATTCAATACTTTATTGTTAAGAGCTAAATCGACCGGAAAATATCGTTTCTTTAGTTATTACACTTACTAAAAAATTCTATTTTATTTCATATTTTATTTCAACTATATTTTGAAGTTTTAAATAGTTGTGGCATAACCTATTTGATTTTTAGCTTACATTTGAGACTTAAAATGAGTTCCAAATCCATGAACATTGTGGAAGTGTGATTCACTCGCTATCATGAGAAGTGGGCAGAGACTTTACCAACTCAATTTCTTTATTCTATTTTCAA
The DNA here is from genome assembly GCA_036897485.1 of Pelargonium nanum. Classification (NCBI taxonomy): domain Eukaryota; kingdom Viridiplantae; phylum Streptophyta; class Magnoliopsida; order Geraniales; family Geraniaceae; genus Pelargonium; species Pelargonium nanum. The sequence continues at coordinate 7,764 of JAYMTF010000570.1, read as the reverse complement.
ACTTACCAATATAAAACTATAAAATGAGAACCGTCCTAGTCCAAGCCACCCAATTGCTTTAAATAGTAGTTAAGCCAAGTCCCATTTCCCGCTACAAAACACAACCAACAAACGGAAAAAAATTACCATCAAACCCAAAACCCACACCTTCAAGAAACAGAGCCAGTGAACCAAAACCACACCATTTGTGTCTCCGATCGAAGCCAAGCCAAAACGGGTCTGCCTCTGTGGATGCTCGGGTTCGGTGCCGACCGGTTACGGGCCGACATGAATCGCCTCCTCGCTTTCCTCTTCCATCAGGTCAGTTTACGCGCATTGTATTCACGACAACGCGAACTGAGTTCGAGTCAACGATTTGATAGTTATTCTGTTGTGTTTGTCGTGTATCTATCGACTTCAGTTGAATTAGTGTGCGTTTGAATATTACATTGTTAGTATTAGAATCAACGACCTGATAATTATTCTTTTGTACTTTTGTCGTGTGTAATGATTTTGTATTTAGTTCAAGTTTGATAGTATTGTTTAGTGTATTGAAATCAACGACGTGATAGTTGTTTATTTGAGATCGTACTTTGTGCAACGATTCAAATACAATTGAATCAATTACGGGTAGAATGTGATGTTTTTAGTATTCGAATCGACGACATGATAGTTATTTTGAGTGTTGGATGACATGATAGTTATTTTGTTGTACTTGTGTCGTGTGTAGCACCTCGAACTTAGTTTGAGTTTGGATGTAATGTTGTCAACATCAAAATTTACAACACACGATAATTATTTTGGCGTGATTCAATTGAATTAGTTTGAGTTTAAATATAATGGTTTAATATTGAAACCAACGACTTGATAATTCTTCTGTTTGACTGTGTCCTATAGGGAGTGTTGGACGAGCAATTCCTTCAGCTTCAACAGCTCCAGGACGAGAGCTCTCCCAATTTCGTCTCAGAAGTCGTCAATATCTACTTTCATGAATCTGAGAAACTTCTCACAAATCTTCGGCTATTATTGTAACTACTAATTCACATTTCACTCGTTCTAAATATTTTCAATACGGTCAAATTTTTCTGTAATCACCGACTTGACAATTATTCTATTGAAAACAGAATGGACAGAGAGTTCTCGGACTACAAGAAAATGGGAATCCATCTGAACCAGTTCATGGGAAGCAGCTCCAGCATCGGTGCTAGGCGTGTCAGAAATGTGTGCGTCGCGTTTCGTGCTGCCTCTGAGCAGAATAACCGACTTGGGTACATTTCGGCTATAGAGTATAGAATACATAATAACGTAATATTAGTTTCTTTTTTTGTATACTTTTACTGATAATTTGAATTTTGATTTTTAGTTGCTTGAGAGCCTTGGAGCTGCTAGAACATGAATATTGTTACCTCAAGAACAAACTGCATGAAATGTTCCAAGTATGCAATACCAATAAACCAAAACCCAACTTTTTATTTTTGAATTATTAATTTTTATATATACAAGTGATTGATTTTTCATTTCTTTTGCAGATAGAGCAGCAGAGAGTACTTGCAGCTGGAGTCAGATACCCAATTCAACATCACAACTAAAGACCAGATTTTTAGTGAAATTACCATTATGCCCTTTGTAGTGTAAAGAGGAAGATTTTGGGTCTCTATTTTGGGTTTAATATCAATGTAGAGAGAGGAGGTTTTATTTTTTATTTATTTTTTTTTTACAAATTACTAGTGATGTGTTTGTTGGTCAATTTTAATGCAAAATTAAATATGCACCAATTCTGTAATGTTGCTTGGTATCTAGTGAAATTAAAATGTTGTGCTGATTAGCTTGCTATAAGCTTTTATTGAAGTTTGACTTTTTTTTTTCATATCTTTCGTTGGAATTTTAAAAGTTCATAAAGTGTTCAATAAATTAGTGATTGAAAGTTGTCACACATGGGTAAATTTTACATTTTTTTGGGTGAAATTTTTCACATTTTTTGAAATATGTATTTTTTTAGTTCTATTTCTATTTGGGTATTTCAAATATTAATTTTCCCAATTCATATAAGGTGAAAGTTGAGTTTTATTATCCTTCCAATTGTTCCAACTAATCAAATTTATCACTGTGTTGGAGGCTTTGGTGACAGTCCTATGACAAGAAGAGAAGAGTCAAATTGTGCATTAATCTATCAATCATATTGACAAGGGACAATGGGAAGCTTTTGATGAGAAGCTAGATTGTCAAAGCATAGACCTATTTGGACTCATGCCAGCTAAAAGCTATTGACTATTGTTGCAATTGGTGTGGAAACCAAAATGTTCACAATTGATGTGGTGTGATTGGTGATGGATAGGACTTGTTAGTGAATCATATGGGGAAGAGTTAACATTGATAGTCCCAATTGAATTGGACAACTCTCTTTGTTTGACTATTTATCACTAGTATTTGAAAGAGAATGGGAGCATATGTGTATTATAGAGTTGACAAATAGTTCGACCATATATGAGTTATTATTAGTCTAATTTAAAATGAACGGAGGTAAACCAAAGTAAAGTTATTTGAAAAATATTTGAACGAGCAATTGCGGGTTAAATTTTCGGTAGTGTAAATGTTTTTATATTTTATGAAGTGCAATGTCAAATATTTAGTTATGAAAGTGTAATGATAATAGAGGAATTAATGAGCTAGTAATATGTCTAGTTTGTATGTAGAAGTAAAAGTGATAATTGAGGAATAAGTTAATAATAGATCTAATTTTTGTGAAAATGATAATTAAGAAAACTCTCCATCTCTTCTCTTAAATCTCTTATTTCCATGAATCGTGACAAAATATTTGTTTCCTCCGGCGCTTGAAACTCCTCCTCTAAGAGCTACGTGCAATTAATCTCTTGACCGTGAACAAAATAGATTCCAACCAATCGATTCTTACACCGTTTTTTTCTTTAGTTGTACCATCATATGTAAGCTTAATATTTGTAAATTTCTTACTTTCTTCTCAAACTAATTTTTTACATTTATAAAAAAGAAGATTAAAATAATACAATTATTTTAAAACCCAGAGATTAGTTCACTAGTAATCGATACGACTTCTCAATCTACCATTCGATCTACCAAATCGTTTTGTCTGGGGTCGGGCTTCACATAATGGCTAGACTTTCGCTGTTAAAAACACTAGCGTTTTATGAGTTATCGGTGTTTATTTGGTATATGATTTTGGGCTAAAGGTCTGACCTGTTAGTATATAGGTTAGGTTTTGTCATTTTTGTGTTGTATAGTTTATTTTTTCTATTGAAATATTGTGCTGTGTGTAGACACCCGATTTCGTACACGATAATAAGTGATGAAACGACTTATTCAAAATCACCAATTTAGATTAAAAATCAAAATCAAAGCAAAATTGTTTTTCATTTTATTTTTGTATTGTGCGCTGTTTTATTTGTACTTTTGTCTTCAGTGTGTTTGGTAATTTTTGTGTTATTTATTTCTTTTATTTGGGCCATTATTTTGTTTTCTTCAAGCCCAATTCTTTTTTAATCTTAGCCCAGTCCAATCAATTGGTTCAGTTTTAACCAGATTGGTTCAAGTTTTGATTAGTTTGATCCAATTCCAACTCCTTCCATCTCTCCCTTCTCTCTCCAACAGACACTTTCCATATTCATGTTTCATCGAAGCTTGCACCCAAAAAATAAACTGTACCATTCCTCTTCTATCATTACAAATCCCCAAACAATTTCAAAATTCAAGAGCTCAGATACATTTTAAAAATCAGAGGAAGCTCAGGACATAAGTTCAGAGAGCAAAGACAGAGAAAAAAATAGAGAGGCAATTTTGCAGAGAGAGAAAAAGGAGAGAGCTCCCAAAACAACCCAACAGCCACCATCTCCGGCAGTCCCTCCGCCGGAGCACAGCCCATCATAACCCTCCCTTTCTTCTCACAACTGTCAACACTACCAAAACCCTAAGATCAGCCGCTCCTCCACCATCTCCATCGCTACCGGAACCAACCCCCATCACTAGCGGATCTGCGCCGTCGCCGGGACGCAGCCCCTGGTCTGCTCCTACCGGAGGTCTCTCCGACTTCCATGTCAGACCTTCAGCCACCACGCCAAGCCCAGATCCGGCGCCTCCTCCGTTCTCCTATGCCTGAACTCGCCGGAACCACCGCCCAAAACTACCCCGATTCACTCCCATCACCACAAATCCGCCTGAGACTTCGCCGTGTCGCCGGAGTTGCATCCCGGAGCCACCCTTCACCGCAGCCGGAATCGCAGCCCACGGCTGTACCTCTGCTCCTCTCCTTCTCTGCTTCGAGAACCAGGTAAGGTCTCTTGGGCTTGTGTTGGGCTGAGTTTCATTTGTTCAAAAACATGATTTCCTTGCTGTCCATGTCGGTAATGTTATCTTATCAATTAATATTCATACGCACTTTGATATTTTGGTTATATTGTTTGTTTTTTGTAGTGCTTGATTCCAATGTTAGTAACATTAAACGAAAGATATTCTTAGTGAATTAAATTCTAGTAGTTGATCAAGTGTTTGTTTTTTAACTGTTGAGATTTTTTTTTTCTCCAGAAGTTACCAATACCAGCCATTGGAGAGGAGTAGCTGCTCTAGGTATGTGAAATCTAATTTTGTTAGTGATTATTATCTTTGTTTAGTTATTGTTATCTCTTTGCTTTCGTCTGATTTATTCTGAGACCATCTTTTCCATAGAACCATTTTCGAATATTTCAATATCTTTTCTTGAATGCATACTTATTCCAAATCACAGTCCTATCAATGGAAAAATAAATAAACATAAAGAAAAATAAATATATGCCTTACCTCTCATTTGAATCCTAAACCCTAATCCCGAATGAGTTTTTAGCTGATTTATCGAGTAGTTTAATTTGTTTTGATCTACCTATGGTTGAATACATGGTTTAATTTTCTTTATGTTCTTGAGTTTGCATACTCTTATAGAAGATGATGAATAATATGTTTTTCTGCCGTAATTATGGACTTCATGGATTGTGAAACCTTTAGTATATGAACCAATATTTGCAAGATCATGTTAAAAATAATATCAAAAAAGTCAACATAGATAATGTATCAGACTTGTAGTTACAACTTGTAATCTTTGGTCACCTTGTAAAAAGTTGAAACAAAAATATCTGTTAATGGCTCATTGAATAACGGTGAAAACTTAAGAATTAGAACTTAATATTTCACCAAAGAAGTAAATGCTGCAACTACCTAGTTAGCTTTTAATTGAAAGCTTGTTTTGACTCTTCATAGTTTACACATCACAACACCCATTTCCCTTCTTCTTCTTGCAACCATGGTTTCACAATCAAAAGTGTAATACAATTTTGAGTTAATGATCAAAATTAGGCATTCATATGGTTTCACAAACACATGTCCTCTTATTGTAATTACACTTAGGTTGCGTTTGAAAACATAAATTTAATTTGAAATTTGTCATTTGAAATTTTGAATTTGAAGTGTTGTATTTCAAATACAAATATAATGTTTGAGAAATTATAGAATTTCAAATGATAAGGTAAGATGTGTCATTTGAAATCTTATGTTCTAAGCATGTTTTGAATGTTATTGGATTCGATTCAAATCCAAATTCAAATTCAAATTCTTAGAGTTTTCAAACACTTCATTTGACTTAAATCTATCATTTCAAATCATATATTGGTTCCCAAACACACGATCAAAGAAATTACATAGATGAGAGTAGGTGGTGGTTCCTTATTTTTCATATATTAACTATAATGAAAAGACACCCCATAGTAAACACTATTATTGTCAACCATACATCTATTGTATCCAGACATGTTCTAAAGTGCTGTGATGACCTTAAACATGAATATGAACACAACCAAATCATACTCATGGTTGAAGACTTCCAAACGAACTGGATATCTTACTTGTCGGGATTATATTCATGTTTAAGTTCTCCATAACACTTCAAGCACCCATTTCCTTCCTTCTTCGACATCATGGCCAATAATTCTTGTTTTTTATACACTTAAGCTGATAAATATCATGCTGTATATGAAACTGGATAACACGAAAACAGATCAATATTATACACTAATCTCTTATAACATTGATCTGTTTTCATGAGCTGAATTTGTTGCTGGGTTGGTGGTGGAGATTTAAGCACCGCAGTTGTCGGCAGAACGCTTGCATACTATACTATGGCTGCTGAGCTGGCTGAATTTGTTGTTGGGTTGGTAGTGGAGATCTACGCACTGACATTCGACTGGGGTGAAAACGATGCCCGCTCTGGCTTGACTCCCCCACACTTGTGCTCGCGCCACCTTGGCCACGCACTGCAACTGACCTTCGAACCTTGCCCCCCGGCCTCCGTATCACCGTCACTTTCATATTTTGGAGTCTTGTGCTCCAAAATAGTTTGAAATCTTATGAAACTCCACCAACCCAGCAGCAAATTCAGGCCTGTATGCAAGCGTCATTTCCTATATTTCTGCAAAAATATCTACAAACATGCAGGGTGGTCCGACTTTGATCCCACGATTAAGAGAGAAGACTTGAAAGAATATGCAGTTAGATCTCTTCTTTTGTTCATTTATTCAGTTCTTATAATTTTAATTAATTAACACTCATTTTTATTCATTGTCAAAAAATTTACCGGACGTGGAGGTTATGTCCTTTGATAAAATTGAGTATGTTTTATCATCGTTATGTGAAAACTTTTTGGGTGAGATGCACAAAATATTGATCAACACTCACATTCTTGAGCATTAATCAATATTTTGTGCATCTCACTCAAAAAGTTTTCCCATAACGATGATAAAACATACTCAATTTGATCAGGGGACTTAATTTCGACATCTTGTAAATTTTTTGATAACGAATAAAAATGAGTGTTAATTAGTTTAAATTATAAAAACTAAATAAATGAACAAAAGAAGAGATTATTGGATATTCTTTCGGGCCTTCTCTCTTAATCGTGGGATCATAGTCTGGCCATCCTGCATGTTTGTAAATATTTTTGTAGAAATATAGGAAAAAATATCTATTGTCGGTATAAAGTTTGTGTTTCACGAACTCTCCGGTCTCTTTTTCTTGTTTGTCTTCAAGGCCACACTTAGTCTCTGGTTGAGCAGGCTGCTGCTGGATTTCTAATGGAGAAAGCAGTGCTACTGACCATGACATACGAGGCTCAAAATGTAAACTTTTTTTTACGACTAATCGATTAGAATAATTTTTTTATTTTTCAAAAACTCTAAACTATAATAAATATTTTGCATGAAACGATTAACAATTTTTTTACCTGATTGCTGATCGGCATTGTTCTAGCAATGCAAAACGGTGGAGAGAAAATCTTTGATCATTGTAGATACACAAATGAGAGGACAAACTCATTTTGTAGTTTTCTACTATAAGTATAATCTGGTTGTGATCATTTTCATCTGGAATTTGACCATAACATCTCAAAACATGTCTACTAAACATGTTTGTATGATTGTGAATATAACTATCTACTATAGGTTGTTTGTATGATCATTTTACCACGGATTTTTATCTATGGTATAAGAAAAATGAGGTTTGTTGGCCATAATGATGAAGAAAAAGAAGAAAGGAAATGGTGCAAGTGTTACCAAACAAATCTATTAACAGTTGAAAAGAAATTTATGTACACAACACTTAGGGCTTGTTCGGAAACAAGGATGGAGCTCCTTTTGGCTTTGCCACATGAGATACATGCAACATCCACATGAGGATATTGTTCACCAATTCTTTTTTCGGGAAAAAGAACTTTGAGGTTGAAGCTCCTGCCCAGAC